>RJWH01006081.1:0-61735 GCA_004363575.1 Solenodon paradoxus | reverse complement strand
CCCAACACCCTGTGACATGTCACCATGTGGGGACACTGTGCCCAACACCCTGTGACATGTCACCATGTGGGGACACTGTGCCCAACACCCTGTGACATGTCACCATGTGGGGACACTGTGCCCAACACCCTGTGACATGTCACCATGTGGGGACACTGTGCCCAACACCCTGTGACATGTCACCATGTGGGGACACTGTACCCAACACCCTCTGACATGTCACAACCTATGGAATGTGAGACCCTTGGCCTGGGGACTATTGTCCTAACTCTCTTCTAAGCCAAATGCAGGCCGGGCAGGCAGGTGGAGGCTGCTGCCCAGGAGCTGAGGATCATGAAGGAAGGAGAAAGGCGTGACCCTGACGGGTTGAGGATGTGGCTGCCAGCTGGGAACTGACACCGCTGGCCTCAGTGGGACTGACACAGCAGGGGATTCAGGTGGGAAGTCTTCTCCTTCCTGGTCACTTAGCACAACCTTCGGGGAAGCAGGTCCCAGGAGAGCGCCCCCAGAGGGGGCTGCGCATGGGACACAGGGTGCTGCAGTGGCACCGAGGGCCAGCAGCTTACGCGTGGTGGACACTGAGGGTATCAGGCACAAGTGTGACCAGCATGTCAGGCCCGTGACGGTGTGGGAGAGCGGGCTGAAGTCTTTCTTCCATTTAAGTGAAGACTATTCCAAATATGTGTTAAGTAAATAATGATGCAAATGGAACAGATGTAGCCAATATCGCACACATGGAAAAGGAATGCATGTCAGGAACACTATCAGGACATTTAAAATAGGAGAAGCTTGTGTGTGACGCACGCCTGACAAGACCAGGCACCCTCAGCTTGTCTGGGCGCACGGGCACCCAGGTCCCTCGCACGCGGGGTCTGATTCACGTAGGTGTTAAGGCACTGAACTAGTGTCGCCCCACACGCACAAGTTGAGATTAATGCCTGATGTGACGGCGTGTGGAGGCAAGATCTTTGGGAGGCAACTGGGTGAGAGGGGTCCCCATGAGTGGGTCAGCACCCTGACAGGAGGAGGCCGGCAGACTCTGCTCCTCATGGGGACACAGGGACAGGCCAGCCCTGAGGGACTAGGGGAGCACCCCGCATGCTGGCACTGATCTCGGGCCGCACCGCCCTGCGAGAGGGGAGCCGGTGTCCGGTCCGTCCCGTCTATGGGCGTTGGAGGCAGTGCCCCCCGCCTCCCGATGAAGCCTGCGGGCCAGCGAGGGTCCGTGGTCCTCCTCGTGCTGGTGCCCAGAGGACGGGCCCTGCCAGGCCCCAAGCCCAGTGACAGAGCAGCAGACAGGACAGCCACTGCCTCCACAGCGCCGCTTGCTGGTGCCCTTTGAAGTGCGGAGGAGGCGCCGGCTCTCCCCCTTGCAAATGAAAACTGGAAACCAGAATCCGCTTTCCAGTTTTCATTTCCCACGGAGGAAGGTGCACAGTCAGAATGGAATCCAGCGCAGAGGGTGAGCCCAGTGCTTGCTCCGGGGCCTCCTGGGCCGTCAGACAGCGGTCTGGTCCGGGAGCCTGAGAAGGTCCCCATTTCCTTCCACTCCGGGCAAAACAGCTTTGGCAAGAGATGCATTTATTCCTGTCTCATGGTTACTTACTGAAGGAAATTTGAACAAGGGAAACTGTCTACTGAAACCAAATTTGGAATTTAAAAAGCATGTTTAAAATAAATATCAATTTCCAATACTGAAAAATAGACACACACATAGTGTACACATACAGACAGACGGAAAGAGACACAGACAGACAGACACAGGTTCAGACAGATAAATACACACTGCGTAATAGAGAGATATGCACAGACACGCATACAACATACAACACACACAGACACACAAACACACACAGACACACAGACACACACAGACACACAAACACACACAGACACACAGACACACAAACACAAACACACACACAGACACACAGACACACAGACACACACACACACAGACACACAAACACACACACAGACACACAGACACACAGACACACACATACAAACACAGACACACACAGACACACAAACACACACACAAACACAGACACACACAGACACACAAACACACACACAGAAACACACAAACACACACACAGACACAGACACACATATAAACACACACACATGCTCTTGTGCACAGCAGCGTCAACCCCCTGCAGAGAGTTAGGTCACTTCTCATGTGCACAGACACCCCTCCGCGTCGGTGCTCTGGGAGTGAAAAGCTTACACATGTTTGTTTTTTGGAAAGATTCCCAGTACCGGATTAAGGATCAATCCAAGAAAAAACAAAACTCAGGACTCCTTGGAGAGGTCACAGGGCCTTGGCGGTGCGGGCGGAGAGCTCTGCTGTGTCTCTGGCCACAGAGGGGCCTCCCTGCGGCCTTCACTACGAGGCGCGCGTTCTTCCCCACCTGGCTGAACAGCACATTTCAAAACCCCAGGCCGTGGGACCGAGCCCGGCTGCTCAGCCTGGCGCGTGTGGTAAAGGAGGTTGTCATTTTGGAAAAGTTCATGCACGTTCAGCTACCTGACTTCTCTTAAAAATGGGAAGAGCTGGCCACACGGCTCCCCATTCCTACACCGGCTTCTGCTGCTCGTCTGGGAGCAGGGCTGGCCGTGACCGTGCAGCCAGGGTCGCCCAGGCCCCTTTCCAGCCTGGCCTGCAGGTAGGTTTGAACTCGGCATGTCTGCGTTCAGGTTCAGAAACAGAGGATGTGTGTCCTCATCCTCCCAGGGAAACCGGGCCAAGGACGTTGGAGCCCTAGAAGAGTTTCCTTTGAACAAAGTGAAAGCAGCTGGCTCACCAAGACTTGGCCACGGGTGTGTGCGAGGCGTGGTGCTGCTCGCATAGGCAAGTGAGAATCCCTGGGCCCCCTGTGGCTCATTTCTGCAGGATTCACTTTCGGTTCCCTTCTGTGCTGGCTGGATCTGGCTCCTGAGGACCGTGACTCGGTGGGCAGAAGGTGTGTGGTGGGGCATGATTTCCAGGGAAGCTCATGGCTGTCTGCAAAGAGGCAGCTGCTTTCTCCAGTTCCACTTCGCCTGCAGGGAACTTTGCCGGCATCGGTCCTTTCATTCATCCACCACGTGTTTATTGGCCCTGCCGCGTTCCACGAGCTAAGCTGAACTGGACACCACACGAATGTGCGCGAGTCCCCTGCCCTGGGGACCCACCTCCAATCTGGAGGTACAAATATTTACACCCCAAGGTCCCCTGGGGGGTGATCTTGTTCTCTGGCTGGTGGGACAGAGAGCAGCCCCCAGAACCCCAAGCACCCATGCCGCTTCCATTGGTTCATCATCACACAGACACGGTGTTCATGAAACAACAAAACACACCAAATTTTGCCATGAAAAAGATTTTCCGAAGGTCCGACTGTCCCTCACCACCCCCAGACATCCCCACCAGGACCAACACCCTTCCCCGGAGGGTCCTCAGGGCCTCAGGGCCTGGCAGGTGACGGCTGGTGGGGCCCAACTGCAGCCCTGCACCCAGAGGAGCCCCCACTTCTCAGGCAGCACCAGCCAGAGCCAAGGGTTTGTGAGGGGAGCTGGATCTGCTTCTCCTTCTCAGGTAAGTTCTTCGTGTTTGAGAGATGGAGTTCAGAAACCCTTTCACCTAAGTGTCAACCAACACACAGGGGTCCTCCAGCCGATTTCAGTCCCCGAACGTCATCCGATTCCAGGAGACCCATGTCCACCTCAGGCCCTTTGCACAGTTTTCTGAAGAACCACCAACTCCGGGTTTGCCCTTTCCAGGGAGGACCCCTGGGCCCCCGGGCCCCGCTCACGTTTTTGCAAATCTAACGCATGGAAATATTCAGACTTCCTCTGTCTGTCTGTCTGTCTGTCTGTCTCTCTGTGTTTACCCACAAGCGATTATCTTAAGAATGCACTTGAATGTATTCACTGAGATGAGTTAATTTTTAAGAGGAGCCCGTGAAAGATATTTGTGCTGACTGGATAGGAGTTTTTGCTTTTGACATTGATCCGCCATGATCTTTGTGCCTTCCAGGCTGGGAATCCACAGCCCTCCTGAGCTCTGTCCTTCGCTCCTGAGCTGGTCCGGAGCTCAAAAGGCTTAGCTTTCAAAGCCCACAAAGGCCTCTTTCTCTCTCCCTCCCAGGTGTTCTGCTGCCCGACCTGGGCTGTGTAAACCAATTACACAGACGCTCCCTTTGGATTCTCCATCTCCCTGTTCCGCGCCGTTTGCTGCTCACCCACCTGCAGCCGAGGAGAACCCAGATTGAAGTGGGAGAGCAAAGGCTCCCAGGCTTTGCTTTTATTCAGACAAGGTATTTCACTATTTTACCGCGGTTTCTCACCTCGAGGGAACCTAAGTTATGCACAGTAAGTAGAATTCATTTTAATTAGTAGCCCTCGGTCACGAGCGTTCCTTAGCAATGTCCCAGAAGAGGCATCCGGGATTAAAGAGGCTTTGAGAATGCTGCGGACTCCCTACTCTGCTCAAACTGAATTCTAAAGAGCAAGAGCAAAACAGACATACACACCAGCAGCCCTAACCCAATAAACTGCTGGAAGACACTGTAATCAGCTTGGGATGCTTTGACGAGCATTTGGGCTTTTTCCACTCGTGTCACAAGAACACAATTCTTCTCCAGAAATACCTGGCCCTCAGGAATTTAGAAGTCATCATTCTCTCCTCTGTGACTTGGAGCCGAGGGCTTAGCCGTTGGTAATGCCTAAATGTGACCTAATTTTCTGAGAATGAGGAAAATGACCATTTATGGCACCCAGACAATAATGACAGCTGGCATTGGTAATGACTTGCCCTGTACATGCCAGCCTGGCTGAAGTCCTTCCGCCCCTACCAGCCCAGTGCACTTCCAGGATGGTCCCATTTTTCTGGGGCACGGCTGAGGCCAAGAGGCCGGGTTGCTGCGCAAGGCCACACGGGGGCAGAGTGCACACCCGAACCCCTGCCCTCTGGGCCCAGAGCCCCTGTTTGCCCACCCGACTGTCCCCCTCCTGTGTTTGGGCAAAAACATAGACATTCCTTACAAGTCTGCTTGTCCAGCCTTCGTTCCTCTGCTAGCCCAGTTCCCCGCTTGTACCGGGAAGTGTGGCAACTTGATATTTAAACGTATTCATGGCTCTTTGGAAGAAAGGCGACATCAATATTATAAAACCACTTTAAAAATCAATGAAGCGTACTCACCCGAAGATATGGCGCGGGTCATTCCCGCCGTGAACACGCAGCTGGGCGCCGACTTTCCGAGGGGCCCTAAGCGCAGGTCCACCTGCACAGACTCTAGGCTCGAGGTCACAGGGCAGCAGCTGTCAGACCCCCAGTCTCAGGACCCCACCCTGTGCTTTCTCCTTCCCCCTCCCCATGCTAAGTGCCATAGGGAGCTGTGACGAAGAAGTAAGAGATGGAGAAAGAAGTCACCATACATTCATTCTGCAGGATTCTACTCAGCAAGCAAAGATGAGCTGGATAATGTGCAGTCTCGCAGGAGTCCCCACCCGAGCCCTGCAGGGGTCAGTCTTCTGCTCTTCTTCCCAGCACTGGAGTGGAGGAAGGAGAGGTGGTCACTGCTGGTCACACGGATGTAAGTACAAAGCAGGGGTCACGGGTCCTTTCCACGGGGACTGGCTATCATCTGCACATTCTCACTCAGGCCCACTCAAAATTCAAGGACTTTTCCCTATTAAAATTAAATGTGGGTGCACCTTGGTGAAGTGGCGTCCAGGGCTCAGCTGCATCAGCCGGCTCAGCCCATGCACACCCCAGGACCCAGGTTCGTGCCCTCAGACCAGGAACAACCTACATGAACTACTAAAGAAAATAAATCTTTCTTCCTCCTCTCTCTTCCTGCCTGTCTGTTCACCTTCATTCCTGCCTGCATCTTGCCTAAAACAAAAACAAAAACAAAAACAAATGTTGCTAACTTAAAGATAAGCAGTTTTTAAAAACTGAACTGAACAGAGATGATTGTCAATGTACAGGAGTCATAGCTGCAGTTTCTTTAATACTTTTATATTTGTCTTGAGCTGTGTCTGCTTATTCGGCAACTAGTTTTAGCACCAGGCTGCCCAACGGGTGTCTGTTGACGTGCTGTCAACGAAGTGCGGACGCGGGAGAGCGCTTCTTGGTAACTGGACTCTTCCAGGTAAGATTCCTCAGGTCCTGTCCTGTGTTTTCCGTCAGGCACATTAGTCACCTTTGGGACATTAAATAGATTATGTTATTTGGATCGGAAATGAACGCATTTTAGCAAATGTCATACCCTAGTTGTTACAAGAATTTGCCGCATGTCTTGGTGGCTCAGGGGTTAAGCCTCTGCCTAGAGCACAGTCCACATACAGCCCAGGACCGGCTTCCCAGCCTGGGGCCAGTGGGAACAAGTAAATTAATAAAATGTTTGTTTTCCTTCCTTTCCGCCTTCCTTCCTGCCTTGATTTCTGCCTGCTTCTTTTCTCTTTAACAGAAATAAAACTGGCACACCGGCTGGAACAGGATTTAGTCAGCTCTGAAGGACACAGGCCCCACAGCCCTGGGCTGGATTCCCGGGTCCAGGAGGGGAAATGAGGGTGAGCAACTAAATAAAAATCCTCTCTTTTCCTGCCTGCACCTTCCCTTTAAATATAAAAAAGAGAAAACGAATCTGTGAGTGTGTGAGCGCACGTGCACATACGCGAGAGGCCCTCTCTTTACAAAGAGCTGGCCTGAGCCCTCAGCTTCCCTCCAGCCTGTGCCAGTTCAGAAAATATAACCTCTGGTCCCCAAAGTGCACAGCAGGGAGCAAAATGAAAAACCAGTCAAGGAAACCCACCTGCTTTACACAGGAAGAGAGTCAGTCCATCAAAGCCAAGAACTCGCCCAAGGTCACTCTGTCTTCGGAGGCCTTCACTGTTTCTTTCACTTCCAAATGAGGTTTTTTTGAAACTTCTAAGTAAAAAATTCATCCTGCTCATTTGAAGAGAGGAAGAAAAAGCATTATGAGAAAATAACTCCATGCACACACATGTAAGGAAATGGCCACCTGGTGGATTAGCTGCGTTGGGCGTGGGGAAAGACTGGAGAAGGGGGACAAAGGGTCACACCCCAAGTCCGCACACAAGGGGCCAGCCAGCGCTGCATTCTGAACACCACTGAACCTGATCTTTTAGGAGGACTTGGTTACTTCCAAGGTCAA
Organism: Solenodon paradoxus; assembly: GCA_004363575.1. Lineage (NCBI taxonomy): Eukaryota > Metazoa > Chordata > Mammalia > Eulipotyphla > Solenodontidae > Solenodon > Solenodon paradoxus. Next base: position 54,569 of record RJWH01006081.1, on the reverse strand, counting down.
GGGGAGTAGGAGGAAGGTCAGAAGGCATTTTTGATATATGGGATCATTTTTTGAAACACAAAATGTATCCAAAAATTAATCAATAATGAGTATCCTGTGAGAGTGTAAGTACAGACAGGGTCTGATGCTAAAAGCGACTGATCTGGCCTCACTCGCTTCACCCTGATCCCACCCTTCTTCTACCAGAACTTGCAGAAACAGGCAGCTAGCCTGCAAGTTATGGTTGGTCCATTGGGCTTGTCAAACGTTCCACTGAAATATCACTTACCTTGACTGCTGAGTTTATTCCATCCTCTTAAAGCCTGTGCCCTAGGTGTATGCCTGGCCTGCCCAGCTCCCTTGCCTGGGCCTCAAGTAGACCTCGGTTAGAGTTTACAGAGTTAAATGGCAGCACCTGAAACAAAATAGGTATGTGAAATAAATAACGTACACCGAAACAGTTCCGCGTGCATTTATCCATGTCGAATCTCTTCCCTGCAGCTACCTGAGATTCCAGAGAGCAGGCTCCATGACTGAGAGAAGCCCCTGGCCCAGGGGCCGTGCGTCAAGGGGCAGGAACAGCTGGCCCAGCCGAGCAGGACAGAGCGGCAGCACTGAGGGACCCTGGCTGAAACGAGGACGTTAGCAATTCCCCTGTGACTCCAAGGTCTGTTTCTCTAGCATGACGTTTGTGCTCTCCTGGGTTTGTCATCCCCCAAGCTTCACGCGAGGACCCCTGTGGGCCTGCGTTGTGGTTGAAAGACAACTCAGGATTCCAAAGACCACCCCAGGCCAGAGATGAAGTCAGCGCTGCTCAGGGCGTGGCGGTGACGGGTCTCAGACTCGGGTTCTGGGATGCTGGCTGCCCACATAATCTTCAGCCTGAAAGGACACATCTGAAATGCTACACCTCCCACAAGAATGTACAGAACAATGATTCCCTGTTCCAGGACATTATATGCCTTAGTGAGTCATTAATAGGCTTTGGATATTTTGTTTTCCTACTAAGGTGTCAGCTGAACTCAAAATCACACTCCGGGTCAGCCTGGCTTCCTTCGAGCTGATTCAGTACATTTTGAAAGGTTTCCTGATGTCCAGAGCTGAGGACACCATCACCCCTGGGGTCACCTCTGCGTGGCCGCCGTTGCCTTTCAGAGCGGCTCATGTGATGCTCACACGCATCTACCCCCGCACCGAGCTATTCATTCAGTTCTGCTGCAACTTTCTGCACAGACATTTATTCTGGCACGAGTTCCTTTTGCCAGGAGAATTTTAGCCATTTTCTATGAGAGTTTTTGGGCTTCATTGCTGCCAGTGGGGATAATTGTATCCATGAGAGTGTTTTTTCTTTTTTTTTTTCCTTCTTTCTCTCTCTCTCTCTGAAGTTTTTTTTCTTTATCACTGCTGATTCCTGAAGATAGGCTGAGTGCTCTTTCTCTTGGCATTCTACCAGACTCGGGATATCAGAAATAACAATACAGAGCACATGGTCATTCAGGAAAGTTCAGTGACACATTTCCTGGAAGCAAAGGCCTGATCCTTTCTCCCCCAGGGGTTTTTGGGTTTAGAATGAGCACCCACATGGGGACATGCTGATATGCGTCTCTGCTTGGCTGCCAAGTACAAGAGGTGACATGAGCCTCCCATAAATATCTCAGGGGGTGCACACTCATCCTGGACAGCCTGCAAGGACTGCCCTGTACTGGAAAGAACACAGGGCTCCCTTCCGAGATGGGGAGACTGCCTTTCTGACCGCAGCTGCCCATGGTCGCCGGCCAGCTTACTTGGCTGGAGCATTAAGTACCGACTGTTTCACGGGGGAGAGCAAACCTGGGGTGCCACAGGGGCGCTGAGATGGGAATGCTCAATCCCAAACAAGAGAGGGTCTGTGGGAGTCCCACAGAGCCAGCCAGATCCAGTCTGCAGGGCCTCCAGGGCTGGGTGGACCAGGCTCCTGCCATTTTGTAAGAATCCCGGGATATTAAAATAGGTGCTGACATGAAATTATGTTCCTTCTCGCTGGCTGTCAGGGAAATGCAAATCGAAACAACAGTGAGATATCACCTGACACCTGAGAGACTGGCTATTCTCCAAAAGTCTGGAAACAACAAATGCTGGCGAGGACGTGGAGAAAAGGGAACACTTTTGCACTGTTGGTGAGAGGGCACATCGGTACAGCCCCCATGGAGATCAGTGTGGAGCGTCCTCAAAAAACTGAAGATGGAAATCCCATAGAATTCCGTCATCCCACTTCTGGGTGTTTACCTAAAAAATACAAAACGCTCATTCTCAGAGATGTCTGCACCCCCATGTTTGCTGCGGCCCTATTCACAACAGCTAAGAACTGGAAACCACCTAAGTGCCCAACATCAGATGATGGATCAAGAAGACGTGGTCCATACACACGATGGACACTACACAGCCCTTAGCAGCGATGAAACCCTGTCGTTTGAATCATCATGGATGGATCTAAAGGGGATGATGCTCAGTGAAACAAGTCAGAAGAAGAAAGACAGATACCAGATGACCTCACTCACAGGTGGAACGTGAACAGACAAAACAAAGGAACAGGTGAAACATAACTAACCCTGAAACATTTACAACAGAACTGAGGTGACCAAAGGGAATGGGGCGGGGACACATGGTGGTGGAGCCCACTGGACACCGGGGAAGAACACTTGGTGATGTGCTGGAGGGCAGAGTGTGTTGACATATGTCTAAGAAATGGGGAACCTATACATAGGAAATTATTTTAATGTGTAGAATAATTACTACAATAAAAATAAATTTAAAAAATAGGTGCTGAAAAGACACTAAAACTGTGGTATATTTTAAATTTGCAATCATCCTAGCAGCCAGTGGATTATCTTCTTATCTGGCTGGTGTATCTCTGCGGCTGTTTTTCTGCCTTGGAGATAATGCCCGAGGGCCCTGTGGGAGTCTGCCGTGGTGGCAGGCCCCATCCAAATGCCTTCCTCGGTGCCGCCCCCACAGTTAACCTGATGTTGAATCAGAAGCCTCGCAGACCGGCCCCGCTGCCCCTCGAGCTTTGTTCTCACCCTGGACGACCTGCGCGCCGGGCAGGCCCTGATAGATGTAGGTGGGACGTGCTGGGAGTGGCCGGTGGGCTTGTCTGTCCAGTAGCAGGAGTGGTGTTCGTCCGCCTCCGACTATTTAGGTGTGTGGAAGGGTCCCTCCTTCAACAGGAGGGACCAGGAGGTGGTCAGGACAGTGGTCACTCATACAATTGTGTTGCTTGCACAATCTTTATTCTGTGAACTTCCTAAAGATGGGGAAAAAATACATATTGATTGTAGAAGATAGTAGATTCACTTTCCTTAAAAAAAAAAATCCCCTTGAATCACATTGCAATGGTTTCCTTTCACAGACTATTTTAAGCAACTTCCTTGTTTTTAAAGAGGAAGAAAGCAGACAGGAATGAAGGCAAGCAGGCAGGTAGAATGGGGAAGGGGGAAGAAGTATGTACATATTTAGTTGTTCGTTTGGTGTTTTCCCCCCCAAACACCCTCACCCAGTCCCAGGTCGTGAACCCGTGTCCTTGGGATGCAGATGGGCCAGACTGCAGCCACCCAAGCCACCAGGGTGCGCCAGCAACCTTTCTTTATTACTCACCATACCATCCACCAGCAGGAGCTTAGGTGGATCTGCACCTCGTTTCTACGCTACCGGACTGTGACGTTGTAATTCCTGATTGATGACAGACGTCAATGACAGCATGGCCCGCAAGATGTGGCAGTTAGTCAACTGTGGGCGTAATCGAGAGACGGAAAGCAGCAGAAAGCATGTGAGAACGTGGACTCTGCCACCCAAGAAGCACGCTGTCCATCTCATCACCGGTTTGTCTCGCTTCTCCGTGCACACACCTGGCCACACTGCAGGCGCAAAAACCCACCGGCATCTCCTGAGGACCTGCCCCGCAGGCTGGGACTTGGGAGAGTTTCGTCGACTCCCCTGCTGCTTTATTGCCGGGTTTCCCAAGGTCCGAGAAAAAGTGCCCCCCGTGTTCTTCCCTTGGGTTCCTGCTTATCGTGAAACTGCCGGCGAAAACGTGCCCCAGCAGCAGCTTTTCTGTCCAGAGGCCCAGTCACACTCACGGGCACGGGGGCCTCCCCTCCAGCCGGGCCGCGTGCCCCTCTGGGCAGGGCTGTGAGGTAGGGGCCGAGGGTGGAGATGCAGAGGGTCAGGAAACTCAGACCCACCCAGGACCTCTCCTGGCAGCACCAGGAGCGCGATGGCTCGCTTTCTGGCCCCAGCAACCCAAGAGGAACATTCCAGGAGGCAAAAGGAAGTGGAGCCCTGGTGGAGCAGCGTTTGCGTCAATCTCCTCTGAAGGACGTAAGCCACCTACTCCTGGGCTCGAGCCCTGGGCCTGGGGGAAGCAAAGAGTGTGAACAACTAAATAAAAAGTAAAGTGCTTTTTCCTTCTCTCTCTCCCTGCCTGCCTGCACCTTCCCTTTAGAAAACAAGAAGTGTGCAGAAAAGCAATCCCAGCGGTAAGCCATAAGCCTCTTCTGAAATCCAGCTGCTGCTCCTTCTCCCGGAGCGGGTGGTGTGGGCGCAGGTAGGGGAAGAAAGAAGAATTTCGTGTTGCATGGAGGGGCCCCCAGGGCAGCAGCTGCTATAAAGTTCTTGGGTGCAGAGTTGGCCCCCTTTGCTGCTGGCTTAACCAAAAATGTCCCCACATCTGACCCAGAGAAATGGCGATCATTTTCAATATTCAATACACTAACTTTGCAGATTCATTTAAAAATTGATAGGAAAAGATATTTTCCACAATCCAAGCATACGGGACTCATAGTTTTGTGGGTTTTCTGCAGGAAGTTACAGCCACGTGTGTGTTTTTAAACTAGAGCATAACCCAGAGTTCTTTAATCTATTTAAAAATTGCAAATATTTTAGTATCTTTATCTTTTTCACATTAACAAATCTAGATCTATTCTATCATCTTTAAGGCTGCCTAGCATTCCAAGTGGAATCCTTGATTCAGTCGATCCTCTGTTCTTGGAACATGTGGCATGTCCCATTTTTCTGATTCATAAAACAAAAACACTTTGTGTAATTGGATGGAGAGTTGAAAGCTCAGACAAGCTCTTTGGTGCTTCCATATTCCTTCCAGTTCTGCTGCTGCAGAACATCTACCTCCACGCCTTCTAAATGCTACCTCCATTCCTCCTAAAATTTTGCATCATCACCCACACAGATCGTACACAGAAATTCCTCTCATTGAGGTAAGAGAGCAGGGCTGGAGACGGACGGGGCGGGCCCTCGCGGACCGCCAGCGCCGTGGTAATAAAGTCAGCGGCCCTGTCACGGACTTAACTGTCCCTCACTCCTCCACCAACCCCTGTGCTGAAACCCTCACCCACCGGCTCCTCAGAATGTGACTGATGGGAGACAGGACCAGTAAACAGGTGAGTCTGTTCAAATGAGGAAGGCAGGGCAGGCCCTGATCCTATCGGACTGGGATCCTGGAAGGAGAGAAACTTGGAAACACAGAGACCCCAGGCGCACGTGTGCGTGCGTGTGTGTGTGTGTGTGCAGGTGTGCACAGGAAAAGCTGTGGGAGGACATAGCAAGAAGGCGGCTGTCTGCAAGCCCAGGGGAGAGGCTGCAGGAGAAACCAAGCCAGTGGAGTCCTTGGCCTTGGGCTTCCAGCCTCCGGAGCCGAGAGAATGCTTTTTTCTGCGGACAGGCCTCCCGGTCTGCGGTGCTGGGAGGGCAGCCCTGGCCAACCAGTGCAGCAAACTTCGAGTAAGTTACTCGAATCGTGAGCCTCCAGCTCTTGTGAATAAACCAGCAGCTGAGACTGAGATCTGCGCTGTTCTTAAACCTTAAACGTCCTGTATTTTAACGAGTTTGGCACGACAGGGACCATGAGCCTGACAAGTCCAGAGGAAGGTCAGACCTCAGGTTGCTGGATGCAGCCAGTCCCACGTGTCAGGGTCCAGCTCACTGCAGTCTCTGCCCATCACAGTGTGGACTCTGCCCTAAGCCTGGTTCTCTTGATGGTCATGAGTAGGTGACCACAAGCCACAATAAGGCCACACTTTTTCCTTATTCACAGCTAGAAGGGCCAGGGAAACAGGCCAGGACTCTTCACACCCTGTTTCATTTTTGATCATCCGAATGGCTCTGATCTCTCCTTTTCCAGCTCAGCCCCGCACTTGGAATCGTAGGTACCAGGAAAGGCTGAGCCGCCATCTGTCTGGAAAGCACAGGGGGAGGCAGCCGTACTGTCTGCTAAAGCCAGAAGTAAATCATTTCACTTCCAGTTGGTTGCAATTTCTGCACAATTATTACCTTACTCAGGAAAACAAGCCCATAGTCTGCAAAAGATTTCAGACATGATGAGATCCTTGTGAATACTGAATTTAACAATGTGCTGAATATTGGGTGCACCCTCGTGACTCAGGCAGCTGAGATGGTTGGGGTGTGGACCATGTAAAGCTCAGGGAGCTGGGTTTGGGAACTGGGGGAAAGAGAAACCAAAATAAACAGGAAACTAAAAATGTTTCTTTCTCCTCTCCTCTCCTCTCCTCCTTCCCACCCTCCCTCCAGTTACTTCCTCCTTTCTCCCTCCCTCCCATCTTTCTTTACTTCAAATAAAACAAAAATAATCCCTAATGTATCAAATATAACTGTATATTTCATAGCCAGCTAACTAACTGTCCGATGTTTTTAATATCATCACTTCCACTGTGTATTTAGAAGACAAAATATTTCCTTCAGGTTTCAGATAATCAGGCCTCTGAAAAGACCTTGGACTCTCTAGGCACCGGGCACAAGGAATAACAAAGGCTCCAAGGCAAGATGGAATGTGGTGGTAATTAAGAAAACCCAAAATGTGATGAATAATTATATTCTTTGAAGAATAGCTGTATTTACAGGAAAAAAAACGAAGTTCCCATGCAGCCTGGGAAGGGGGAACAAAAGCAGCAAACATTTTCAGTGTGAATGTAGCCTTCCCCAGGGAAATCAATTTTGACCAAGGGAATGAAAAACACGGGCAGACACTGGAACCCCTTTCCTGACTGAGAAATCTTCGTAGCAAAGTGTCCTGCAAAAGCCAAGACCGGAGCCAATACCCACCCACAGTCAAAAGCAGCAGCAGCTACTGCAGAAATAGGAGCCATGTGTTCTCATCGGGTGCAAACAGGGATCTCTGCTGGACACACTGCAGGCCAGTGAGAAACAAGTGGGAGTCTGCTGACGTTTCTAGAAAAGTGGGGCATGATCAATGCCTCCCTTCTCCGTGTTACTTTCTTTTTCCTCTTCTTCACCTGGGTGCAGGTGCATCCGCCATCTTGCAGCGTCTGCCAGCCTGACAGCCACTGGGCCTCCCCACCCAGGATGGTGCAACAGAGAAGCAGGAAGAGTCTGGAAGGTCAGTGAAGCCAGGCCTCTGCAAGGTCAGCCCTGGGCAGCCCACCTGGACGCAGGAGACAGAAACACTGCTAAGGTGGTTCTGTTAAGGGCAGCTAAACAGGGATCTTAACTAATGCTAGAAACTTCCCTGGTCAGGGATGGACAGGATGGAAGCATGAAGGAAAGTGGAGAAAACTACTGCAGCCTGAGGATAAGCAGCAGAAAAATGCAGCAAAAGAGAGCTTGGTCGTACGATGCAATAAGGCAGAGTCTACATTGTTCATTTACATGCAGAGCTGAGAGAGGAAATGCAAAGGGATTGAGAACAGGCTTCAAAGCAGCTCTGTCCAATTGAAACAGAACTTGAGTTGTCCGTGTCACTTTTTCTAGTAACCATGTCGAAAAAGGAAAGATCAAAGGAATTTTTAGAATACATTTTATTTATATATACCAATACAATGTGTATTTCAACATACAATCAATATAAAAACGGTTGACAATATATTTACATTTAGATGTTTTTCATTGGAAGCCTTCAAAGCCCAGTGTGTACTTTAAACCGCAGTGCCTTCTGGTTAGGATTGGCCAGAGTGCAAGTGCTCAGTAGCTTCTTGTGGCCAGAGGTCACCATACTGGACAGTGATGTTTTAGAGAGGCTTGACTCTTTCCTTTAAAGTTTGAATTTTAACTACAGAAGTAGAAACAGAGCAATAACTTAATTTCTAAGAAAATCTCTAACATATCCCAAACATGAAAGTCTTAGCATTTATTGTTAAATGTCATGGCTTGTGCTATCTGGAGACAAATCCCAGAGAGTAGACTTGCCCTGTGGCACGTCTCCGCGGAGCAGGAACAGACACCAGGGGTCTGGAACCCAAGTCGATGGTATCTGCTGAGTCGTACCTTAGAAGGCAGCTTTCGCGATAGCTTTTGGGGGTGTTTTTAAGAAAAAGTAGAAGCTAATAAGAAAATAAAATCAGCTACCATAGATAACTATGATCAAATATGATACATATGAACAATTATCTTTCTAAACTTTTTTTTTTTTAAAGGAAAGGTGCAGGCAGGAATGAAGGCAGGTAGGCAGGCAGGTGGGCGGGAAGAGAGAGGAGGAAGAAGCATCTTTATTTTATTTTTATTTAGTTGTTCACATTGGCTGCTTCCTCCTGGGCTTGGAACTCGAACCCGGGAGTCTGTGGCCTGTGCTCCTTCAGAGGTGACTGTCCCAACTGCTGCTCCACTGGTGTGTCGTTCCTGAGCTTTTAAATATATGAACGCTTTTACACAGTTGAACTTACCCTTTTATAGTATTCTGTAGCATTAACATTTTTTTCACAAGTACTTTTTCTAACATTAAAATTTCTTCAAAAAGATCATTCTCCAGGCAACCTTATGCTATCTCCTCATCTGAATAGAGCATAATTTTTTTTTTTTTAAATCACGAGCTTAATCTGGACATTCAGGTTGCTCCAAACTGCTTACTACTATAAATAGCTGGTACCAAATGTCTTTAGATACAAAGCTATTTTTACAACTCAGTTTGTTCCTTCAGGACTGCTTCTCAGAGGTGAAATGACTGAACAAAAAGCCTGAACACTTCTTAATCTCTCAATACAGATTTTTCAGACTTCGTCCCAGGAAGATCTACAACAATTCACAGTCTCCCCAAAGTGAGGTGGACACGTGCAAACCTCCACGCAGGTACCAGCCTCGCGTATAGCCTTCCGTAAAAGGCAGGGGAGGGAGATAATAAACGTGGGAAGCGGCATCTCCATCGGCTTTAATTTCCATCAGGTGATCACTAGTTAGAATGAACATTTTCCTCTTTGCCATTTAGCGTCTAGTGTTCCTCTTACCAACTTCACAAACTGCTTGTGTATTAGTAATATACTCGGCTGAGCTTGTCTTAAACCCTTCCCGGTTGGCTTCCCTCCTAATTTTGTCCCGTTGTGAAAGTCAGGTTAATTGTGATATATTTCACTTGCAGCAAAATTCACCCTCTTTAAGTACAGCTTGAATCTCAGCCGTGTGAAAGGAGGCAAACACTTAATTCCTCTGAGCCTGACTGTCTTCCTCTGCGAAAAGGTGCAAACATACCAGTTGGTGGCTTTTGAATGGCAGAATGCTTTTTTGTGTTGACTTTCAATTGATATGCATTATATTAATGTTTTCATTTTACAACAAAACTTTCTAAGCCACTAAGCACCATAAGCAGTACCCCTTTTACTGCATTTTATACTCATTTATTAAGCATATCTCTTTATAAGTCAAGTGGAACTCTTTTCACTCATTCTGATTACTCTTCAGGCCATTCATAAATGTAATGAGTGAGAAATTTTCAAGTGATCAATCACTCCTATTGTCAACACCTAATCAGATTTCCTGAGACATTTCAAACCGCAGGTTTGGGTTTACGGTGTCTTCTCTTAAACAAATGTGTAACAAGGCAGACTTACACAAAATCTCACAAAATCTTTCTGAGCATTGAAACGATCTTTACTAGATCAGACTGAAGAACTGAATCAGCACACACTCTAAATCAATCAGCTCTCTTTTTAAAAAAATCACGTGTAAGAAACAGCATACAGATTTAAAAAGTTGCTGTTAAGCAATTTAGACAAAGACATCACCCCCTCAAAAGCTGCAAACAAATTTTAAATACTTTTCCAGAGTTTTAGTGACCTTTCATCGTACTCAGCTGAGATTACTCAGCTGCAAATGAACTGGGTTTCGAGTGAGCCCATCTGAGCTATGAATAAACCTCACTTCATATCAGAGTCTTCCTGCCCATTGACCTCTAGGTATTTATTGACTAAATGATTAAAGGGTTAAGTAGGATTATGCATGAAGACTTACTCACCAGCGTTCAGAACGCCTGAGGTGGTCAGTTATTCATCACCAGTTCCTATAGTTAGACAGGAGGTAGAGGCAGGGTGCAAATGGCAATCCCGTATCGGTCCTTCTTTTCCTTATAATAAAACCTGCTTTTTACATAAGCACCATACACTCAACTAAGAGTCAACCTTCCCATCTCCCTTGCAGCTGGCGTGGCCATGTGACCACGTTCTAGACCATCAGATGCGAGCATCGGAGCCGTGACTGTAGAAAGGACCCTTACAAGCAAAGAGCAAGCTCGTCCATTTCCCGTCTATCCTCCAGCTGCTGCACACGGGGAGGACGAGCCAGCAGCCAGTGTCTCCCCTCAGGAAAGGTAGATGCAGAACTGGGAGGAGTCCTGGCCCCAGAACCCCAGAGCTCCACGCCAGCCCTGAACTGACCAGCGAGAGCCTCTTCTGATGAAGAGAAAATCCTCTTCCATGCTGATTAAGCTCTTATTTTTCAGGGCTCTGTGACTCACAGCTGGGCTTGATCCTAACACACAATCTCACTCTCTTTTTCTTCCATCTTCCCCAGTATCAGATCCCTGTGCTGTGAACTAGAAAACGCAGACGGTTGCCTCTATTAGAACACGGACACGGTCTTTATAAGAGACATATTTTAGTTGTTGCCACATGGGGGTTGCAGGTGTGTGGGTATTTATTTTTTAATAATATTTTACAGATGCAAATTCATCTTTCCTAAGATTAAATTGTTTGCTGAAAGAACATCCGACACATCCCCAGGTGGCGGCAGTAAGAAGAAAGCAGGGTGTTCGCTGTTGCCTGCTGGGGTCTCGGGTGCTGCCCCTCCAGGGGCCAGCGGCAGGCCAGCCCCGGGCGCTCCCCCAAGTGGACTGGGGCCTGGGGGCTGCGGGCCTGTCGCTCCTCACCGAAGGGCCCCCTAGCCTGTGGCTCCCCATCCCCCTCCCCTCACACTGCCAGAGTCACTCTCCTCCTCTGTCGTTCCCAAAGGCACTTGGCAGGGATGTCGCAAGAAGCTGGAGTCTTTCTTTCATTTAGTACTTGAAATACTTGAAATTGTAGCCGCGGACTCGGCTCCAGGAAACTGCGGGCATCCCGTGATACTTGCTGCGTGAAGTATGGATAAAAGACCTACTCGAGGGTGTTACCCAAAGCTGCCAGCAGGCCCACTGGTGGGAGGCAAGGACAAGATGTGACTTCAGAAGAGGAACCTTTCATTCCCTCGCGGTTTGCCGCGCGGCCCTCTCTGCCCACGCCGTGTGGTCCTGGAATCTCCCCCCGGTGCTGGGTCCCCACACTGCTCCTTAGCAACTGGTTGGCACCCCTGACTCCTCCTTATGAACTGGCGTGTTTCATCATAAACCCTTTCCATCCTCTGAAGGGAATATTGAGTCAGTGCTTATGAAAGTCCCGAGAATAAAACCCTCTCCTTTACATCTACTTATCCTCCCAGCACGAACCCATTTTACAGATGAGGAGAACGAACGCAGAGGTTCAGTCTCTCGCCCAGGGCTCCAAAACAAGTGCTCCTGGAGCTGTGCCCTCACCTCAGATTCTTGCAGTTTTTCCTACTGCTTCCCCCAGCCAGGCCAGAAAGACTAATGTCACTTGCTAACAGCTAAATGCAAAGGTCACAGGCTTTGGAATAAGACAGACTTGGGTTTAATCTCATGAGGTTATTTCCAGTGTAGTAACAATAGAGCTATTTTAGTCTCTCATCTGTGTGATGGGAATACTACCCAACAGGATGGTCAACAGAAGGTGAGCAAGAGTTTGGTCCGTGCTGGATGCTGGACGAGCACGTTGGGATGATGGCTAACTGAGCACCTAGCCTAGGCCGAGAACTTCCTCTCAAATGGTATCTAACAAAAAGTTCATTTCTTCTACACACACGTTTATTGACTATCTGTTCTGTGCCAAGACCGTTTTCGGGGCTGGGGTCCTGGAGCTTGCATTGCAGCAAATAGGGTAAGTTAATGGCCATTTGTTAAAAGATATAAGTGTTAGGTGTCCCCTGTTGGACTAGTGGTTTGATTCACCGGCCACAACCAACCTGCAGCCCATGGTCCCAGTTTAAGACCTGGGGCCCAGGGAAACAACCAAGACGAACAGCTAAATAAAATTAACAAAATACTTCTTCCTCCTCTCTCTTCCTGCCTGCCTGTCTCCTCACCTTCATTCCTGCCTACAGCTTTCTTTACGAAATAAAAAAGATAACATGTGCTGTGGGCTGGGGCTTGGGGAGCAGGGGAGCAAGCTGAGATAGTGCACAGAGAGGTGGCGTCGCTCCTGGAGAAGGCAGGATAAGCAGGAGACCAGGGACCCCGCCTCGTAAACCCGAGAGGAGAAAGGCAGTGGATTTATTATGAAGCTGGTGAAATGTACATTTCAAGATCCCCGACTTGCAGGGACCTGCAGCTGATTTTGTCGTTGTGATTTCTTAACGCAGACCCACAACCTTGCATACATTCAGCACGTACTCCTGTAGAAACGTGTTTCAGCAGAAAAGCCAGTCAGGGCCAAGTCTGAGGTGCGGACACCTGCCTTGCTCACGGAAGAGCGAGGAGACCACCGTGGCGGGAGAGGCAGGAGGAGGAGGAGGGCAGGGCGAAGGAGCTTGGAGCCCTCTGTAAGGACTGCCTTCAGCTTTTATGGGAGCCAGGGGGTTTTGAGCAGAGTCATGACCCAATCTGACTTTACATTTCAAAGCTTCCTTTTGCTGTTGGGCAGGAGCAGGGGAATGGGTGGGAGGCTATGACTATAATCCACGGAAAACATGACGGTGGCGGCTGACCCAGCGTGACAGCAAGGACGGTGGACATGCGACTGGATTCTGGACCTATGTTGAAGGTCAGGTCAGTGGGATTCCCTGACAGATCAGATGTGAGTTACGAAAGAGAGAGAGGAGATGACATGAAATCATGAACAAAGTAGAGAAGGAAGGTAAGTTCTGAGGCAGCGGGAGCACTGACTTTTCAATGGAAGCGTTTAGCACTGGCCTTATATTTCACTGAAGTGATTCGTTCAGATAAAGACGGGCCTGTAATTCCCCCAACATTTGCTTGTGATTCAACTGTACTGATTTCATTTAGCTAAATGAAATGAAGCGAAGGTGTGTCAAAGGTTTAATTTTTCCTCTCCCGCTCCGTGAAATTCATCTGAGAAGAGGTATTGTATTTCAGATCAAAGAAAAAAGGCATCAGAATTGGAGTCTGGAGACGGGTCTAGTTTGAGTTGTACACAGAATGTGACGGAGAGGCAGGTCATTTAGACCTCCAGTGGCTGGCTCCCTCATTTTCAAGATGAGAAAATTGGAATAAACTTCCCTTTCTTTTCTGCACTGATGTTGTTCTTTCTGAGATGAGTCTCTAACTGGTAAGATTTCTTGTTTTGTTTGTTTTTTCCTTGGTGTAGATTAAGGAAGAGCATTCTGAGCGGAGGCGACTTGAAGAATGCTCTATTTCTCTTCAGGTCTACAAGGAAAAGCAGAGCCTGAACCAGAGGCTTCAAGCAACCCCGAACCCCTCTCTCTGCAGGATTCCTCAGGGTCACACTCTGAGGTCCCTGCTGGGTAGCGAGGTCTCACCGGCCTGGCAGCCTGAGGATCTGCTACAGATGCCAGCTTTTCACCAGCAGGGAGATTCCAGGGTCGAAGGCAGAAGCGCCAGCTCGTACATGTGTTGAGTGATGACACCTTGAGATCTGATACAACAGCCTCTCTGTCAGATCAGCAGGAAAGACACCCCCCACCCCTTTGTCAGAAACGGAGCTCCCATCCTTTAATAAGTGAAGAAGCTGGGGACAGAAGTCAGAGACTTGCCTGGGCCTTGCTGTTAGTAGACAGTGACTACAGGCCTAGGTCTTGACTCTCACAGTTATTTCCATGATATCATGTTACCTTGGTCAACTTCATATTTTCCTACATAGCTTTTTTCTTTCTTTCTTTCTTTTTTTTTTTTTTTAGTGATTTTTGGGGTGAGGGTGTGTCCTGTTCTGTTCTCGGCAGTATTACTGAGCTGTAATTCATGTACTCTAATATGCAAAAATTTAAGTATACAAGTCAGAGATCTCTAGTAGTTTCACAGAACTGTAGACTCATCTCTACCATCTAACTCTAGACCATGCTATCACCCCAAAAGGAAACCCTGTAGCTATGGGCAGCATTCCCTTTCCCCTCCCCTTAGTCTGAGGCAGTCACTTGTTCATTTTCTACCTCTATGGATTGTCCAGTCAGGGCATTCCATGTAAACTGAATTTCACATTATGTGAGTTCTTGGTGACCTACTTCTTTCACTTAGAATGACACTTTCAAGTTCCATTCATGCTTCAGCATGATCAATATTTCCTTTTCATTGCCCCACAATATTCCATTCATTCGTGTTCTTTGGATTTTTGAACTTCCTGACTATTATGAAAAATGATGCCATGAACACACATGTACAAGCTTTTGTGTGGACGTATGTTTTTGTTTCAAGATGTAACTAGGAGACTTTCTGGTATCATGTGATAGCTCTATGTTGAGCAATTTGGGGAACAGCCAAACTGTTTTCTAAAGTGATTATATCATTTTACATTCCTACCAGCATTGCATACAGGTTCCAATTTCTCCATTTTCTAGCCAACACTTGGCTGGAGTCTTTTTTTTAGTTGCAGCCGTCCGAGTCGGGATGGAGTCGTAACACATGATGAGTGGCTGTACCTCAGGGAATAGAGCATCACTGGACAGTCCGGGGCTGAAATGGAATTCAAAGCCCGATCATAAATTCTACCGTCGCTTTTTATCCAAGACAACTTACTGAACTAAGCTTTGTCTTACATTATCTCATTTAATTCTCCTGATACCACCAACAACAGGTATTTCGACTGGCCTACTTTACTAATGAGGAGACTGGCTGAGTGGATAAGTTACTAATGAGTGGTAAGTGGCAGCTCCACGACTGAAGTCCTGCCTGTCTCCTGAGCAACGGAAGCCTCTCACGCTCCCCTCGACGCTGCACTGCACCGCCGAAAATTCCAGTCAGCAAATTTCAGTTTCCAAACTGGGTCTAATTAATCACTGCTTTTCAAAGTTTTATCCTTACCATGCATCATCTCCAGTTCCCAGGGATCGATAGACAGGTAGGCAGATGTAGATGTACACAGATAAAGAAAAAAAGAGATAGACATGTAGTTATGCAGTTGTCACCAAACATAGAAGCAGCATCTCTGGCTTCAACATTTCATTAGTTTTGTAGGCATTTCTGATAGAAACCAAAGCTGGAGAACCATTGAGTCTGTCAGAATAAGTTCAGCAGCGACTAACGCACACAATGGCATGCACACGACAGAGGCCTGTCTCTGTCAGAGGAAACCCAGGGCGGACATCACGTTTGTGGGGTGGGTACCAGACTCCTCCTCCCTTGGTTCTTGGCTTCGTGTGGCCCCACGCCCACAGTCTCCTCACAGTCCAGCTGGCTGTGGGCACTTTCTGTGACGCCTGCGTTCCGGCCAGCGACAAGGCGAAGGGTGAAGGGGAGGAGAGTCGACATCCTCCCTTCCTTGTTGCAGGAATGCGGTGCAGCGCTTCCGCTTACTCCCGCCCGTCACAGTTGAGACGGGAGACCATACTCTGCTGCAAGGGAGGCTGGGACAGTGTCCTTAACTCCGGGGGGCTGTGGAGTCAGCTAGCGCTCAGTTCTCTCACGACGGGGGAATTAGGAAGGGTGAATGTTTGGGGCAATCCGTGTTATCAGCAGCAAGAAGGAACATTTGCCTGATTCCTGCTTTTACTTTTGATAAGAGAGATTTTTCTCTCTCTGAGGCTTTAGATCCCATAATGAAGATGACGAAGGCAGTCTTTCTCAAACTGGAGTTTTGACGTTGAAATCGCCTGGAGGCTTTAAAAACCACTGAGCGTGGCTTCCACAGCTAACTCTTCTGGTCTGATTGGGCTGCGGCGGACGCGGGGCAGCCGGGGATGTCAAGGCTCCTATGGAAGCTCTGCTGTACAGCTAAGCTGGGATCCACCAGGCTAAAGGGGGAAACACGCTGGCACCTGTGGGGTCTGCCACCGAAGCTCACAGAGTGTGGATGTTGCCGTCAAGGCCACCATTTTTGTTTATCTGGCATGAAACCCCAGAAATTGGGCCTTTTTTGGGCCGGAATGAGCTGCCGGAGGAAAGCTCGGTCTGCTGGGGCACTTCCCTTACCAGTCCTGCCAGAGACAATTCTGAGGCCATGTCCTACTGACAATAACCAGTGAGATGTTCACACAGAGAAGAACACATTTTAATTGTTGGTGTCTTGAAGCATGTGTTATTTCGGTAGGACATGAAAATAGCCATTCCGGTTGTGTGCATGTGTGCGTGTGTGCGTGCGTGCGTGTGTAACAGGGCTCAGACATGAAGGATAGTGAGTCATCCCTGAGCATAACATTTACATTTCCCACACTAGAACCCGTTTCAATCAAATTCAGATGCCTCGCTCTCTCTGGCAGCGCACTTGTCATCCGGAAGCTCAAAACAGCCTTTCACAGAGCCAAGCAGTTTGAGCGAGCGGCATCTCAAACTCTGCCTCGCTGTCAGGTAGCTTAGCCCCCGTTCACACAGCCAGGCCTGCAAAAGTTATGTTTTCTTTGACTTGTTAATGGGGAGGTCTGCCTTTTAAATGGGATGTGAAATGAGAAGAGGAATATAACAGAACATTTTTCAAAGAAGAAATTCTGACAGGTCACTTCACCTGCCTCTTCCCCTTCAGAAAGAATGGATGAAAATATTTGAAACGGATGAGAATCCACACTATTTTCATAGCTCTTAACTGGCAGGGCTGCCCAGCCCTCTGCTCACAGCGCCACACTTCACTGCGACATTTGCAGCTGGGACATTTTTCTTTGCATCTAACCCAAGGACGTGGCCAGGTTAACCCCACGTCTTCCTGGCTGGTCTTTGGGTGGACACAAGCATTCTTTGTGAAGTGTGTTCCCACACTTGGGGACTCTAAGCTTCAGGTTTCTCTTTTCCAACCCAAATAAGCTCCCTTCATTCTTTCTCTTTCCATCATTTTCAAAGGCAATCATCTTCCGGCAATCTCTTGACTGCAGACTTCCCAAACTTGTCTGCCCATTGGAATCACTTGGGAAGCTTCAAAAACTACTGGTCTCCCAAACGCTTGCCATTTAATTGTCTTGGGTGTCTCCTCAACCCTGGAAAAAAAGATTTCCAAGTGATTCAAAAGTGCAAGTGGGAGCCACGATGTGAGCCTGTTGCAGGTCTATCACCTGCGCTTCCTTCCTCCTCAAAAACAGACCCTCCGTATGAGCCCCAGGTTAGAGATGATGACCGGCTGACCTGAAACAGCGGCTCCCAACCGCGGCCAGCACCAGATCATCAGGCGCGCTTTCTCAGTAAGAATGCCAGACCCCATCAGCCAATTAATCCAGTACACGGAGGAGAAGGACCAAGGACTCTAAACCTTTAAAATGATCTCCAGATGTTTCTAGCATACCACCAGGATGGGGAGCCATTGGCTAACATCAGATTTCAGAGTTTTTTCCTAAGACTAGCAGCCCCAGCATCAACTCAGAAATTTGGACGTGTTTTTATTGAAGTAACATTGGTTTATAACATATGCTTCAGGTGTGCATCATTATAAATCTACATCTGTATATACTGCATCATATTCACCATTAAATGTCTAGTTTCCATCCTGACTCCTTTTACCCATCCCTTTCCCCCTGTCCTTCTGAAAAATACTATTTTATTCTTATAGTCTAAGAGCTTTTCTTTGCTCTGTGTTGCTTGTGAATTAGTTTTGTTAATCCATAAATCAGATGCATGAATCATGGTGTTTGTCCTTTTACTGACTTATCTTACTAAACTTAATCCTTGAGAGGTCCAGCCACATTGTTGCAAATGGCAGGATTTCATCAATTTTGTTAGCTGAGCAGCACGCCATCGTGTATCGAACCACATCATCTTTGTCCACGCATCTGTCAATGAGCAGTTACGTGGTTTCCAGCTCTTGGCTATTGTCAATAGCGCTGCAATAAACATGGGGCATAAATATGTCTTTCAGTTAGTGCTTTATATTCGTTAGGTAAACACAACTGGGGACTTTAATACAAATCCTCAGGCTCCAAACTAGGCCTACAGAATGAGAACCTCTGGTGGAAGCCCCCCATATGATCCCCATGTTTTTTAAATTCTGGGAAGCACTAAACTACACCCTTATAAAACTACTTGCTGATTTCCCAGACTCCTTTTCAGTAGTGTGACCCTGTCTGCCCAATGAGATTGCAAAACTCAGGAAGCAATGCCTTCTGGGAAATTCCCAGTCCTGAAAAGGGGCCGAAAGGGGCAGCATCTCAGAGACCCTCCCTCATCTCCACGGTAGGTGACCCCTGAGACCACAGCAGGTGGGCCGAGGGCAGACAGACCCAGGGAAAGTCCAGGAGTATCACAGAGGTGCCACCCATGATCTGCTCCAATCTGTGTCTCGGGAAACTAACCCCTGCCCAGTTAAGCTCGGTGCCCAGTGCCACCGACTGAATAGGTTCTTGTCACGGGCAGAAAACTCAGACAGGATCCCAGTTTGGGGAACTAGTCATGCTAAATGGAAGGGCAGGTCTCCTGCTAACTGAGGTCTCGTGAGTACTGTCAGGGGCCCCGAAGCTGGCTACAGTGAGGGTTAGCGGGGGGAGCTCAGCGCTGCTTCCCGAGCTCATCGCACTGCCCAGCTGGATGCTCGCGAGGCTGCGAGCACCTGCGTCATCAGCGTGCACTCTTGCTGCGGAGGGTGGCTGGCTGACAGGAAGCGCTCCGGGCCACTGCGTCAGGAGAGGCGACGCCCACTCTCAGGGCTGCTCTCAGCCCACTCTCCTGATTCCCATAAGGTGAATTCCACAGGCGGCACCCTTATCACAGGAAACCCCAGTCAGAAACCCTTCCTACGAAACCATCAGCGACGACATCAGCTGAATTCCTATTACCTACAAATGTTGCCACATACACTTTAACGTCAACTGAGGGTATGCATCTGGGTGTCAAGTGACATAGTTCCCTGGGTTCCCATCCAACGCAAGGGGTCAGGGATCCTGTGAGAGAAGAATGAAGTAGGGGCGCCCACGGGCAGCGACGGGGGAAGGGGCTGCAGGACTGAGGCCCTCCTGAGCTGCCAAGGGGTCAAATACTGCTTCCTGGAATTCAAAAAGGGAACTTGCTGTTGTTTGGAAAAATGGGTCGCGCTTGGCAGTTCCTGTTTCCCCCAAAGCATCTCAGGACACGTTTATGTCCCGGCCTCCCAGAAATAGAAGTGTGGGTAACTTAACCCACAGTTGCAGCTCCTGGCTTGGGCCTGTGTGAGCGGTGTGTCAGCAGAAGGACTGGAGAAGAATCTGAGGCCTGACTTTCCCAAACTTCCAAGAGCGCCCGCAAAGGGTGGCCGGGAGTGGGGGTGCATAGAGCAGACTGGGGGGGCCTGTGCAGGTGGCTTTGGGGGAGGCGGGGCCACAGGCTGGGCCAGAAGCTCAGATGGGCATCTCGCACTCCCGTTCACCACTCTGGCTCTGGCTCTT
This sequence comes from Solenodon paradoxus, assembly GCA_004363575.1. NCBI lineage: Eukaryota > Metazoa > Chordata > Mammalia > Eulipotyphla > Solenodontidae > Solenodon > Solenodon paradoxus. The sequence goes on along the minus strand of RJWH01006081.1, from coordinate 34,793 downwards.
ACAGGTGCAGCCCAGTGGGCACAGCTGGAGCTGGTGGTGGAGGGCAGCCTCAGCTCAGTGCATGCAGGGCCCTCTCTCCATGCCCTCGTGCTGCCGAGCGGCATGAGGGCCCCCCGTCTTCGTGTGGCTGGTGGGCACCCAGCATGCACTGGTCTAACAAGTGGTTTCTCAACATAGGCCACTCTTCCTGCCCGCGGTGCGCTGGGGCCCCCGAGGAGTCCTCAGTCTCTGCGTGTCCGCGGCCGTCTGGCATGGGGGCAGCGGGATCCAGGGCGAGTCCTCTGCAGGAGGGATTCGTCACGGAGCTACCTGCGCGCCGCGCCGGAAACAACCAAGCCGAGCGAGCTCTCGCAGCTGCTTCCCCTTCCTTTCTGACAGCCAGGTCCTGTGCTCCTGGGATGGGCGCCCCCGCACGGGGAGGCCCTGGTGCGGGGGGTGGTCAGGTCCTTACATGACGCAGCCAAAAGTGCAAAGGGAAGAAATGCCAGGTGAGCTGGCATTGTTTTTAAAATCTTTGCATGAAGGAACTTCAGCAAAGTATAAAGAAAATAATACATATCGTCTCTATGAATATTAATTAGATAATGAAAGTTGAGTCATAAAAGCGACCAGACAGAGCAAATATGTGAAAACAATGATCGCTGTGGAATCTGGATTTGGGGTACGTAGGGAAGGATGATCCCGTTCTAGTCTTGCATATTCGAGGAGTTTCATAACTGAAAATCTACTTGGAAGGTTAATGGACCATTCCGAGGCTCACCAAGTGGACACGTACCTGTGTCTCCAGCAGTCTTCAGGTGACGGCGTGCCATCAGGGAGCAGACTTGGGTGGCACTGGGTCTGCAGTGTCCTTGTTCTCCGCTGCATTCACCACCTGGGCTCAGGACGCTTACTTGTCAGTGAAAACGTGTCAGGACCAGGTGCGGGTTTGTTCGTGAGCAGGGAGACCCGAGACGATGCACTTGCCTACCTCACAGCGTTTTTCTGGCTCTGAGAAGGGGCCAGACCATGCACTGGCTGGCGCTGGCCCCGGCTGGTTGGAGGGTCACGTGGCAGCCCCGGCCGGGGCGTGTTAGCGGTGTGTTAACACCTGCAGTGAGACCTTGAAGGGGCCCACATGCCCTGGCCTCAGAGACCTGTGCACGCTGAGAGCCGTAAGGTCAGCGTTCCCACAGCTGTGTGAGAACCCCCGAGGGGGCTTAACTTCAGATTTGGGGTTGCACTGTGACCTACTGCCTGGGATTTCCAGCAGGGGCACATACACAGTGGAGTCCCCAGGGCAGCCTCCTGGGGGGTGCTCGACCGGCGGTCCCTTCACTTCTAGCGGCTGAAATGACTGAGGATGGGGAGCCTCCTGTGCCCAGTTATTGGGACATTTAGCTGCAGGCTGCGGAGTTGACAACAGAAGAGAAGCAGAAAAGAAGCAGGGGGCTCCCGTGGAGGACAAAGCCAGGGCCTCAGCTCTGTGCTCACGCGGCCGTCCCGTCCTGTGACGCCAGGAGGGCTGCTCCACGCCACCAAGAGCTCCCAGCCCTCGCTGCGGGCTCCTGGTGAAACGCCACCGCCTCGGGGAGGTCACCCAGGATGGCCCATCACTCGCTCCCCTCTTACCACTTCCATTTCCTGTGCAGCACTGACCGCAGCCCACAGGCGAGCAGCGTCTATCTTCTCCAGAAGGTCAGCCCCACCTGAATCAGTCTCCCCTCCGGTTCAGGTTCGGGGCCTGGAGAAGGTCTGCGTTCCCAGTAAACGGTGGCCAGTGAAGGGATGCGAAGCCATCTCTAGAAAGCATCTTCCTTCCTTTGGCTCTGCGGCTGCTTGTGATCTTAATTTGCTTTGGTCTTGGAAGGTTTTGACCTAAGTGAACAGCGTGGCCGTGCCCCTTGGCCACTGTGAGCTAACTGCTTCTCTTCCCCCACCTTAGTCACGGCTGATACCTTCATGGGCCCCCTCAGTATACAGAGACCCCAAGATTCATCCCAACCCTCCCGCTGCCTCTTCTCCGTTCGCCTCGTTTTTGTGGGCAGGTGACACCCACACCTCTCTCCACACTCCCGTTCTTGCTGGGCTTCAGAGGGCACCTCGTGCTTCACATGCTGAAGAGAGTCCTCTTCCTCCCTTCTCTGTGTCTAGTATCAGCACTATTTTCTTGACTCCCAAGTTGCTGGCTCAGAGTTTTCCGTTTCTCCTTCAGACCCTCTTTTCTCTTCATCCCTAGGTTTCTATTGACTCTTCCTCCTAAATGACTTACCTCCTTCCAGGTAGGTCCATTCTCCTACCACCACCTGGGCCAGCCTTACCTGCCTGAGCAGAGCTGGGCCTCTTGGATGGTTCCCTTTCTGCCTTAGGCCCCTGGCGCAGGCCTTTCCCTTCATACCTCTGCTTTCAGGAGTGTCTCAGGCTGTGTCAGCTCAGCACCACCCCGCCCCGCGACCCCACCCCGAGAACCACACACTTGCAGCCGGGGGTTGGCTGTCCTGCACCAGCCACATGCCCCAACCCTGCCTTAACATCTAGAAGCCACATCGGCAGCCGCTCCTGTCCCAGCCGAGGTCAGCAACCAGCTCGCATTCCTCTAGGCATAGGCTGGCTGTCTTTTAAAACAGGACAAAGAGTGACTGGGCCTGGAGCAACTCAATTACCACTTTGGCCCTATGTTGCTGGCCCCGGTTTATTAAAAACAGGACAAATGGATGGTCGGGAAATATGAAAACAAGTGGTACTGTCCCGTTTAAAAACAGGAGGTCTGCTCAGCCCACCAGGGCAATGAGGTCTGAAGTCTCCTCTTCACCAGCCCCGTCCTGTCAGTCTTCTCCCCTCATTCCCAGATTCAAAGATAAGAATCATTTTTTCAAAAGAGTTGTTTTAAATCTCATTTAACCTACACAAAAATTTTTATTGACTATTTCCTATGGAATGAAGACCAAAATCCTCAGCTTGGGGTTCAGGTTTGACTATGATCTGCATTTTTAGCCATAGATTGTCTAAAATAATCCTAAGATTTGGACGCTTGAAGCGGGTAGGGAGGGTCTGGAAGCAGACACAGGGGTCCTGTGCACACATGAAGGAATGGTGGGGACTGTGGAAAATTGGAGATGTGCCTCCAGTCTCAGGGAGAGCCAGCTGTTGCCAGGAAGAGGTTTTGGCCAGAGGGCTGCCAGAAGTCCTGATTATCTGACAGAGCTAAACATTGTGATATGGGGACAAAAACTCCTGAGTTTTTAAATGTCGGGGGAAAATAATATAGTGCAGTGCAAATCAATCTATCTGCAGGCCGATCTAGGGTCAGAGTCACCCATTTGGAATTCCGCCCTGTGTCTCAACCGAACTGGTGTGTTCACTCTTCATAGAACACACTTGACAATTTTTCTCACTGCTCCTGTCCAACTTGTCATGGCTTCCCTGTCCTTCCACACCTGGAAATCGTGTTCCTTCCTCGAGGTGACCCAGGGCCACCCTGACCCTGACTAATCTGCTCTCAGCTGCCCATGGCCGCTGGCTAGCACAGACTGTGAAATCACCTCAGTCAGGTATCAGAGGAGCTGTGTCATGCTGCTCCCGCCAGCCAGTTACATGACGGAGACAGGTCACGGCACTGCTCAGAGCGCTGATGTCCTCGGTAAGTTGGGGCCAGTAGTTTTTATCCCGCCTTTCTCCCAGGAAGACCATAGATGAGTAACGCAACATTCTGGAAAGTGTAAAGGAACACACACATTTCCTAATGGGAGACTTCTAGAAGCTAGCTCTACTTCCCTATGGAAAGGTAGCCCATTCAAAGCCTCGTCTCCTAGATGATGATTTCATCTCTTCAAATTCCACCCCCAGGATCGGCTGATTGCTTGCATCTTCTCAGTGAACTTGGAAAGCGAGTTATCAGAGGAGAATTTCTACAAGACCCCACCAACACATCCTCCACCCACCAGCGTGTGCATCCACACTTTGCCTTCTCTTGTGTTACTATGGATGCATCTCGAAAGGCCAGATCCCCAAGTGTGCACTCCAGCCTGTTGCTTCTGACCCGCTTGGGGTCTCCCACCCAGTCTCCTTTGATCCTCATCACTGGCTTTGCTGTCTACTAGGGTTTTTCACCAATCTTTAAAACTTAAAACAGACAGAAGAAATCTATCTTAATTCTACACATTTTTCCTCTTCTCTCCTTCCTTTTGTATAGACGGTCTGTGCTTGCTGCCTTCACTATCCCTCCTCCCCCTTTATCAACAGAGCCGCTCTAACCAGGGTTCCCCCATCCCTCCACGGATTCGCTCTCGTCAAGTCTCCAAGCCCCACACGCTGTTGGCTGTAACGGTCAGTTCTTCGTCTCCTCATTAGGCCGATGAAAAGAATGAAGAGTTGACTACTTAGGTCCAGAGCACCAAGCGGCCCGCTCCGTCTCCAGTCTTGCTCATCTGCCTTTGCTGGTTGTCAGCATCCAAATGCTGGAGTGGCCCAGACCCGGGCCGTTGACCCTCCCCACTTCCATTTGCATTAGCCTTCCCGGTGATCTAATCTCATGGGCTTAATGCCACCCCAATCTAGTCCCCAAGTCCATCGTTCTAGTCTGGACTTCACTCAGCTCCTGGCTCGGAACTCCAGCTTCATTTCACCGGGTCACCTCAAACTTCTGTCCGAAACTGAGCTCTAACTGCCCCCTTACGCCCCCAAATCTCTCGTCCTACAATCGTCCCTGCTGGGCGAGGAGGCAGAGGCCATCTTTTCATTCAGAAGTAGAGCGCCCGCTGGGCATCCCAACCAGGTGCAGACGCCACAGCTTGCTGAGGGCTGGGGTGGAGACAGCAGCGTCCACTGGGGCAGTGTCCTCATGCTCTCGGCTTTATAGTCAAAATACGTTGAGACCCCAGCCACTTCTCATCCCCTCTACTGCTGCATTCTGGTCCTGTCCGCCATCATTTGCACCTGGCCTATGGCGTTGACCTACCCCGCCCCCATCCATTCTCGATCAGCAGCCACAGTGACCCTCTTAAAATGTAAGTCAGGGCATCATCATTCGGTGCTCAGAATTCCCCAGCTGCTACTCCTCTTCTCTAAACAAAGCCAGCATCGTGGCCAACTGCGACTTCTCCCACCTCTGACCCCAGATGCCTTTCCAACCTCATTTTCCGCCACCCTCCCATCATTCTCTTGCTCCAGTCACCCACCCTTCTTCCACCCACCGTCCTGCATCCTGCAGCATACTCATGCCTCAGATCTTTGCTCTTGATACTCCCTCTGCCAGAATGTCCTTCCCAACAATCCATGTGGCTCACTCCTTGTCTCCTTTGGCTCTTGGCTTAAATGGAAACTTCTCAACAAAACTTCCCAGGGCCCCTGTTAAAGTGGGACTCCCTGCTTGCCCCATGCTGTCTCCCTATCCCCTTTATTCTCTCTCTGTCGTCAGAAGGCATCAAATCTATTGCACTGTTAATATTTAAATAGTATATATGAGCTGAGTTTTGTGTGTCTCCTACTTAACCATAAGTATATGGAATCAGGACTCTTAGGTTTTTTTTTTTCCCACTGGTCTGTAACACTGGAAACAGTACTTAGCTTATAGCAGGCATGCAGATACTCTCTGGAATGAATGCATGAATTTGGTGATTTCGTGTCATCCCTTGTAGTTTTGTTGCATTTTACTCATTTGATTAGCTTTCCATGTGAATACTGTGATATCTGTTGCAAAATTTTAAGATACTTGGGGGTAAATTTACATATTACCTTTGTGTTGCTTAACCCAAATAACACCCGCTGTCGCAGGCAGGTTCCTTGAAATGGCAGACTTTTCAGTAGTTTCTTTCTTCCCCAACGCATGCGCCATTTCAAAGACGGAGAGGTGGTCTTGTGTTGGCATCGGGGCTGGGGAGCAGATCCAGGACACCGGGAAGTTGGGCTCCACCTGCAGGGCACGGTCCAGGAGTTTCCCAGCTGCTGGGGTCAGGGTGGACCCTCCACCGAGACATAGACTGTCAGAAAATCCCCGGCAAGGAGACTGGCAGGAACGCGGGCTTTTGAACCGAGTTCTGCTCCAGGATGGAGCAGTGAACTATCAGAGGAGAAACTTCTGGGTCAGATTGGTGCATGATGGGCGTTAAGAGGCCTTTCAGAAGGATCCAGTGAGATGTTGCTCCACCCAGGACAGCACACCCCTCAAGCCTGCCCCGCCCAGAGACTGAAGAATGGGGAAGGAGGACAGGGAGGGGGCTGAGCAGGGAGTTTTCTATTATATTTGGACTCTCCCCGCCAACACCTGGCACCTCCGCCCCACCCTGGCCTCTGGGGCAGCAGCATTTTTATTCCCTCAAGGGGACACGGCAGACAGAGTCACAGTGAGACTGCCCGGCTCCTGCAGGGCGCTCACACAGCTGGACCCTCCGCTCTGAACTAGGAGGGGCCGGCCCTGCAGGCTCGCCCAGGCAGACCTGCTGCGCAGGAGCGGGTCTGGGGTCCCTGAGGCTGAGAAAGCCAGTGTTTAGCAATGCTTCTGTCATCGCGACATGGCCCTCCCACCCACGCTTGTGACACTTTTTCTCACCACTCATTTTTAAATTATATTAAAAGAGCAATTGATGAATTGAAACATGTTGAAAAAGTAAAGCACTTTTAAAACATGAGACGCAGCAAACGTGACTGTTCCCCACAGAGAGTGCAGGGTACCTGGCTCTGTCAAGACCTTCTCTCACCCCTGAGAGCCGGGCTTCCCCGATTCCGGTGGGGCTACGTCACGTTGACATGCCAGCCTAACCCTTTAAAATAGTTTTAAAATTTCTGGCTAGTTTATTTTGAATTGGTGGAGTACCAGCTGGGTCCGCTGCCTCCTGAGGAGCGCAGTCCACATACACCCCCGAGGACCTGGGTTCACATCCTGGGGTTCGAGGGGAACAACCAAGATGAACAAGAAATGAATGAATAAATAAAGCGCTTCCTCCTCTGTCCTCCTGCCTGCCTACTCTGCTCATCCCTGCCTGCACCTGTCCATGATGACAGCAAAGGGAAAACCAGCATCACTGCTCATGAGTCAACGTTAATCAAACTTGGTTTTCGTTGCATTTTTCTTTAGACACAAATTCAATTCTAGCCCGCCCGAAGCACCAGCCTGGATAAAAATCGTAGAAATAAGAGTGACAATAATGATAAAAAGTCATAAGTAAGTGTTCGAACTGCGTTCAGGATCTGCTCGCTCCCAACCGAGGTCCCTCCTCGGTGCGATCAGGTGAGAGACTTAGAGCAGTGATGACTTTCCCACTGTGTGGAGATGGCATTTGCGGACCAGTCACCCCGTCACTACAACCCCAGACTGTGATGGAGCACGGGGCCCAGGGCCGCGTCCCAGGAGCACAGCCCGGTGCTGCCCTCCCCAGGGGCGCGAGATGCAGAGCACCGGCTGTCGCGGTGAGCAGGGCCTCCCCAGGCTGCGGGGCGGCATCTTTGAAAAGTCCGTGCCAAACACCTGTTTCTGCCACGCAGCACGCTCTCCAGAAACGCTGCTTTAAGTGACCCACAGAAGCACCAGTGCCGAGGGACCCCCTTTCTATTTTTGTTGGAAATGAGCAGAAAAGAACATGTGCCAATGTGTGCCGGTCATTTCCAGCCCTCAGGCTTCATCTGCCTTCTGGGGGGCAGGCCCCTGAGGAGCGGGGCAGAGAGGGTGCTTGAAGGCTTGGCCTCCAACCTTCCCCCAGGCTGCGGGGAGCACAGGCCCAGGACACCCTTCTTTGAAGCTGAAGGCAAGGGCAAGGGTGTGCTGTCCTGGAGCTGGGAGCCCAGCGTGGTGCCACTTCCTTCAAACCGCACTCTCCACATGGCCCAGGTCGGTCCCACCTCCCCGACTCCTCCCAGCCCTGTGTCTCTCCAGGGAGCTGGCTGGAGGCCTTGCTTCCACCTCCCTGGTCAGATGTCTCTAGAAGTTAGCCTGCTGCCGCTGGCAGCGCCCCCGGGACTCCTGCACCCCTTCAGTCTCCTGGAGATGCCTCCTGAATGGAAGCATCTAAAAAGAGACTCCCAGTGTGGGCCGCCCCCTTGCTCTCTCTGCCCCAGATTGTTTTCTGCTCTGAGCTCCCGCACTCAGCAGCCTCATCCTCTGAGATTGTCCTCCCGCCTCAGCCACCACCTTGCCCTCCCCACTCCACAGGAACACAGCGACACGCCCTCCCCTCTCCTCCCCTGCTCCCTCGTCCTGCCCCCTCCCCAGTCTGGGAGGCAATGTCAGGGGTAAGATTCCACCCAGTGCTCAGAACAGTCAGGATGCAGAGGAGACAGCAGTTTGTAAATAGTGCTTCAGCTGCACTTCCAAAAACTATACTGTCTGCCATTATCTTTTAAGAAAGGAAGGAGGGAGGGGAGGAAGAAACATTTTTATTTAGTTGTTTATTTTGGTCGCCCCACCCCACCCCATGGCAAGTCCTTGGGTCCTTGACCTTTACATGCCCACACACGGCCTACACCCGAGCCCACACCTGGCCGCTCAGCTGCCTGACCTCGGGTCGCCTATGCTGAACGCTTTCCTCCAACCTACAGACCCCTTCTTAGCTGAAGCATCTCTGAATGTATTGCCGCGCTGTCAGTCTGCAGAGATACAGCAGAAACGCTACGAGTGCCCGAAAGTTCAGAAACACAGTATATTTTTGTACTTTCTTCAGACTAGCAATTGCACCCTGTTTTATTCCTGTTACATCTTCTTTACTTACTGGATGATTTTCAGGTTCACTGAGTCACACCTGGTCCCCGTGCATCACACCACCCCCCCCCCGCAGAACTCCAGCACCTTCACCGCTGTCACTTGGGCTCTTTCCAGCTGGGTTCCCGCCCCTCGTCGTCCAGCCTCCCCCGCCTCCCAGCTCTGGTTGTGCGACCACAGCTTCTTCATCCAGTCATCCCGCGATGGGCATCCAGGCTGTCTCCATGTCTTAGCCAGTGGGACTTGCGGGCTATGAACGTAGTGGTGCAAATGATTTTTGTATTAGTTTTCTTTTGTATTCTTAGGAGATATACGTGGAAGTGGCCTCCTGGGTGAGAAGCAGTTCCATTTTTATTTTTCTGAGGAACCTCCATACTATTTTCCATAATGGTTGCACTAATTTACATTCCCATCAACAGTTCCCCTTTTTCCATACCCTTTCTAACACTTATTTGTTTCGAGTCTTTTTGATACAGGCTGTGCTCACAGGTGTGTGGTGGGGTCTCACTGTGGTTTTGAGCTGCATTTTCATATGTCCGCAGCCATCTGTGCCTCTTCTCTGGAGAAGCGTCTATTCAGTTTGCCTGTCCAGTTTTTTGGGTTTTATATTTTTTTTTTTGAGAGGGCTGTTTGCCTTCTTGTTGTTGAGGTGTAAGGACTCTTCATATACTCTTTATCTGCTGTATGATGTGTAAATAGCTTCTCCCAATCAACAGGTGTCTGCGTTTTTGTGCTGGTTTCTTTTGCTGTACAGAAGTTTGATGCCATCCTGTTTGTTTCATTTTCCGTTGGTTTCCTTGGTCATTGGAATCACTTCCCCCAAAGATCTCTCTCAAGTTAATGACCTAGAGCATCTGGCCGGTGCTCATTTGCTTTAAGGAAAGGTGCAGGCAGGCAGGAAGAGAGAGAAAGAAGGAGCACTTAATGTTTATTCAGTTGTTCATCCTGGTTGTCTCTTCCACCCCCAGGTCTTGAACCAGGGACCTTGGGATGTTATGTGGACTTTACCACAGTGGCCTAACCCCCTAGGCCACCAGGGCGTGCCTGCCTATGTTTTGTTTTTATTTTACGGTTTCAGGTCTTAACGCCAAGTCTTAAACCCTGTTCTTTTAAACAGAGAGTGCCCCCTGCCCCACAAAATTCAGTTGCAAACAAACCTATATTGAACATTTAAAAACTGTAAATATCATACTTTCAAAATGTTAGTTCTCCTATGCTTTTTTAAATACCTACATAAAGCCCTGTAATTAAAAAACTTAACAACTAGACAATGTGATTGGTGTATACTCCCTGGCACAGTCTTCTCAGTTGGATGAATATAAGAGCTATTTATCTCCACACAAACTCTCCCATGAAGACGAGCAATCCCAATTCAGAATAAGCTTGTATTTCTCAGCACATTCCAGAAACGGGGATGACTGGTTTACATTTACGTGAACGCCTGGTGCCTCCAGTGAGAAGCTGCATAGAAAGGGTCAGAGCGTCCTATTTCTCCTTTACCCTAAAATAGAATTCTTATTACATAAATATTCTGTCTGCATTACACAATAACTCTAAATAAACGAGGACTTCTGTCACCTGAGCAGAGCAAACTTTATGTGTGACCCTGCTCCCTTTCAGCCCTTTGGGAAATTGTATTTTCCTACCAGCTTCACTTAATACCTTCTCCAAGCCTGTTCCACACTGCTGTGTGTAGTCTTTGTAATTTAAATTTTAATAACACAGTTTTCATTATTCCCATGCTGTCAGGCATTTATTCAGTAATCTTTTCAATAATAACGAATGCTGTAGTTAATCTTTGTTTATTTAATCTTTTCCTATGGATCATTTCTTCTGAGTACATTCCAAGAGGGAGTATAAAAAGTCCAAACACTGGATGTGGGGGGCGTGTATTTCACCCTGTGACTCCTGGGGAAGAGCCCCGCCCGCGGCCTTGCGTGTCTACATCAGCGGTTCTCCAGGAGCCGCTGCCCCACACTGCAGTGCAGGGACCAGCCCAGGGTCCGTGTCAGAAAAATTTAGGTTTGATGAGTATGACCTTAACCAACCTGGGCCAGTGGGATGCTGCTACCAATTGGCTGTCCATAGAAGAACCACAGAACTTTAAGAAAATAACAATTTGACCGAAAAAGAGAGAACGTTCAGGACCAGCAAATGACAGATTTGTTTGCCCCTTCGATCAGTGTAAAACGGACCTTCTCATCAGCATAATTTGCATTGTTTTTACCAGTAGAGAAACTGAATTCATTTCCATGTGTTTGTTCACCAATTACTTCCTTTTGAATGAGAGTCTATTTTCCCCCAGCTTATTTACTTATAAGGACAGTCTATTTTTGTATGAACATTTTATATCATGTACACTTTGAACCTTTTCATTATATGATAATATTTTCACACTTAATTTGAAATGTGATTCTAAGGTTGTATTAATGAGTTCTGTCCACCCCCAAGTCTCAGAGATTTGCTCATAAGGCTTCGGACACTGGTTTTAGTTCAAAGGGCAGACACTATACCAATATACATGTGCCCAGAGACAAGAATGCAGAATTGCCAAGTGTTGGGATTTTCCATATAGCCGGCATACATGATAAAAATGTCTTTAGTCAGTCTGAGTTTGTGTAACTATCTGTTTTTGCACAGTATATTCAGAATGAAATTTAAATAAAATGAGACTGGAGGAATACCCATGTAGGTAATGGAGTTGGGACCTTGGAAACATGGAGGGGCAGAAGTTGGGCTTTCTTAGGATGTGTGAGACAAAGTCACGTGGTATCTGGACAAACGGGCTGGGCTGGGAAGAGCTGAGCGAAGAGAAATTTCTCTGGCCTTCCTTCTTCTTTGTAAACCCTTTCTGAGCATTGGATCAGATTTATACAGGCAGCCATTAGAGATTAGCTCTGAAGCCTCCTTTCATTTCCTTCTTCTTTACCACAATACTGGCCCTCACTCCTTCCTTTTCCTTTTCTCATTCTAACAATCACACCAGGGCCAGACAAGCTGAGTCCAGGCCCTACCAGCGATTACTGTTTGATGCTTAAGGCCAGGTCATGCTCATTTTCCTCATCTATAAAATGGAATCAGTAATGGTACCTATTTCTACAAGTCTTTAATCTGAAAGATTAAAGTAGAAAGTGTCTGAATGCTTAGCACAGTATGAACATATTTTTCGCAAATATTTGGGACTCCTTCCCTGGAGAGGATTAGACTTCCTAATCCTCTTAATGTCAGCCTTGACCATGAAAGGTGATTTAGTCAATGTAATGTCAATGAAGGTGACATATGACACTTGGGGACAGAAGACTTGAGAACCAGTACGGTTTTCCGTTTTTCCTTTACCCTCTGTCATAACAACCAGTGATGTTCCAAATAGCAACTGCTCCATCACTTGGAGTATAATGCTCAAAGTAAAGAAAATGTAGCATAGGCAGTCAGAGAAAACAAGCCATGGACACATAGCAGGAACAAGAAAGAAAACTGTTCTTACAATTTATAAGCTGCTGAGTTTTTTTTTTTTTAACTGAAGTAAGTTTGATTTTACCCATTAAAATTAACTCACATGTGTCAGTTCCCCATATGTGTAGTTTCCCCATTCCTCAGATATATGTCAGCATCCTGCCCTCCACCAAGTCACCAAATGTTCTTCGCCACTGTCCAGTGGGTTCCGCCGCCATTTGACCCCTCACCATCCCATTCCCTATTGGTCACCTCAGTTCTGTTGTAAGTGTCCAAGGGTTGGTTTTGTTTCATCTGTTCCTCTATTTTGTCTTCACATTCCCCCTATGAGTGAGGTCATCTGGTATCTTCCTTCTTTTGATTTATTTCACTTAGCATCATCCCCTCTGATCCATTCATGTTGATTTAATGACAGGATTCTTCTAAGGGCTGTGTAGTGTTCCCTTGTGTATTAAAGCTACTGAGTTTTGGGGGCTGCTTGTTATCAATGGATAATGTAACCTACATTGATTGATATATGCAATATTTGGTACATTGTAAGAGAATATATAATGACTGGGGAGCAGTAAGCCAATTTCCATGGTCATATAAGCCAGGAAGACACCTAATAACAGAGATTCAAAATACACAAAGTAAAAAACTAGTAGAACTGCAAGAAAAAATAGATAAATCCACAATTAAAGTCAGAGATTTCAATACTTCTATTTCAACAATAACTTGAAGCAGTGAACAGAAATCAGTAAGGGCACAGAATACCCAGAGAGCTATACTCTACCTGATACAATTCATTCTAATGATAACCAACTTAATCTAATTGCCATTACACTATTCTTCGCAACTACTGCAGAAAACACATTCTTTCCAAGTGTATACAGAACAATAATCAAGATAGATCATATTCTGGGCCGTCAAACAGGTCTCAATTGAAATCATTTAGAGTATATTCTCTGACCTTAAGAAAATTTAATTAGAAATCAATAACAGATATCTGGAAAATCTATAAATATTTGTAAATGATGCTACCCATTTCTAAATTTATGCATTAAAGAAGAAACACGAGAAAATTAGAAAATGTCATGAACAGAATGGAAATGAAAGGACAACATATCAAAATATGTGGGCTACAGCAGAAGCGGTGTTAATGGATGATTCATACCTTTAGGTATTTATATTAGAAAAGAAGAAAGGTCCAAAATCAACAAAGAAGATTTTCAACATAAGCTACAAAGGGAATTTAAACCAAAGTAGGCAGAAGGAAAAAAAAGAACAGGATAAATGTAGAGAAAGCAGAAATTGATAAAATAAAAGACAGACAAAAGAGAAAATTAATGAAACCAAAACTAGCTCTTGGAAAAGATCAAAAAGAAAAAAGACAATATTAGAAATTCAAGAGGGGACAGACTACAGATTCTATAAATACTAAAATCACAATAAAGTAAGATAAACATTTAGTCAACAAATTTGACAACTTAGCTACAATTAAAAACTTTCTTAAAAGCTATAAATAAGCAACACTGATTCGAAAATAAATAGAAAAACTGATTAGCTCATACTTATCAAAACAACTGAATTCCCAATACCTATTTAAAAAATTAAGGTCCTAACTTGGACCTAAATTTAGACCTAGATAGATTTATTGATGAATGCCATCAAACATTTAAGGAAAATTAATACTGAGTCTATATAGATTCCTTCCCCTAATATAGGTGGGGAGAACATTTCCCAATTCATTTTATGAGGCCAGCATTACTGATATCAAAAGCTGTTAAAGACATACGGAAAGAAAATCACTGACCAATATTCCTCATGAATGGAGATGTAGAGATACTTAGCAAAATATTAGAAAGTCAAATCCAGCAGTAATTTAACAGATACTGTATCATGATTCAGTGAAGCTTGTCTCAGGAAAATAAGGTTGAATTTGAAATTCAAACATTCATTCGTCCATGAGGTACACACCTGTGGTTCACGCATCTGAAACACTGATGTGCAGATCACATACAGCCCAAGGACCCGGGTTCAAGACCTATGGACAGGGGAAGAACCAAAATGAACAACTCCTTATCATTAGGGAAATGCAAATCAAAAACAACAAAGAGATACCACCTCACACCAGTAAAAGTGACTATTACCCAAAAGAATGGAGACAACAAGTGCTGGAGAGGATGTGGAGAAAAGGGAACTCTTGCATACTTGTGGCTGGGAGTGCAAGATGGTTCAACCAATACAGAAAACAGTTCAGAAATTCCTCAAAAAATTGAGACTGGAAATACATATGACCCAGTTATTCCCCTACTGAGCATCTACCCTAAAAACACTACAACACTGATTCACAGAGATATATGCACCCCCATGTTCATTGCAGCATTATCTACAATACCCAAGAGCTGAAAACAACCTAAATGCCTATCGACAGATGAGTGGATAAAAAGAAGTGATGTGTGTGATGGAATATTATGCAGTAATCAAAAAGGTGAAACCCTGTCATTCACAGCAACATGGATGGACCTGGAGGAAGTGATGCTTTGTGAGTAAGTCAGAGGAGAAAGACAGACATTGCATGATATCACTCATATGAGATGTATGGAGACAGCAAGAAAATGAATGAGCTAAATTAACAAAAATATACTTTAAAAAAAGAACTAAATCAAACAACAAATTTTAGCAAATAAAAAGGACAATCAAAGGTTGTGGGAAGGGAAAGGGGACAAACTAGGTGGAAAGGGGAAGGAAAACTGAAATGCTGGTGAATTTACAATTTTCTAGACAGCTGTTGATCTGCCATGGTGTACACCTTAAAACTATTTAATGTTATAATGCAATAATGCCTTCAACAAAATCAATTTAAAAAACTCCCAAAACCAAAATGAACAACTAAATAAAGGTATTTCATCCTCCTCTCCCTTCCTTCTTCCTCACTAAAAAACACTGATTGGTGTATCCCATCATATTAAAAGAATCAAGGGAAACACAGTGTGATGATTTCAATAGATAAATAATAGAAAATTTCCCAGAAAATCAGTAGAAGGGAACTTCCTCAACCTGAGAAAAGACATCTACCAGCAGGTAACATACACTTCATTGTGAAAGACTCAATGAGGAAACATGAGAGAGAAAAATTTTGAACTTGGGATAGGTAAAGATTTCTCAAAATAAAAATAAAGACAGATAATTAAACTCCATCAAAATAAAACACCTCTGCTCTTAGAAAGACAAAATTATAGAAATAAACAGAGAAGCCACAATACACAAAATGCACATAACAAAAGACGAGTATTCAAAATAGATCAAGAACTCCTACAACTCAGTAGCAGGAAGATAAAACAAGGAGCAAATGATTTGAACAGCCACCTAGGAAGGCAGACAGCAGTGACAAGTCAATCACGGTGAGCTTTTATTGCACATTTATTGGAAAAGCTAACATGAAAACAGAGGCCACCAGACGTGGGGGAAGAACGCCTGGTGACTGGGTGGAGGGCAGGGCGTGCTGACACAGACCTGGGGAAGGGGGAACCTGCACATAGGAAGTTACTTTAATGTGTAGAATAAGTTACTACAATAAAAAAAGAAAGAAAGAAAAGGACTGAAGTGCCAGTTATTGGGAAAGGAGCAGCCCGAACTGCTGCACATGGCTGGTGGGAACAAAACACTAAAAATAACTGGACAGTTTCTTTTAAAGGTTAAAGGTGGACCCATCGTACCACCTGTTATCTCATTTGTAGGTATTTACCCAAGATAAATGAAAACATGTTCCAGCGTGTAGCTGTACGTAAATGTTTGCAGTCACGCGATTCGTAGCTGCCAAAACTGCAAACAATTCAAATGTCCATCAACAGACGGACTGACATAAGGAGATGACACTCAGCTGCTGAAAGGGGCCGCTCTGGTTACAACGGTGTCAATGACCTCAAGCGGTTTGCTGAGCAAAAGAAACCAGGTGCAAAACCAGTGCATGCTGGAGGGGTCTACTTACATAAAATTCTAGGAGGGAAAGTCGAACCTATGATCACAGAAAGCACACGGCTGCTTTCCTAAAGCCAGGGACAGTGGGTCGGGGAGCTTGGACTCTGAAAGGGCCAAGCGATGCTTTAGGGTGACGACATTGTGAGCTGTGGTTGGAGCGTGGCTGCATTTACTTGTTAAAACGGATCACGCCATAATGTAGTGGGGTGACCTCTGTGTTATAGAAATGTCACCTCCATACAAAAACGCTTCAGTAAGTTACAGACCGTGCTTTAAGGGCACAGGCTCTGAAGCTGCCAACCTCAGGTGGAAATCCAGCTCCAACTCTCATTAGCCATGTGACCTTGGACAAGCTACTTCATCTCCCTTTGCCTTGGCTTTATCACTGAAGCCCCAGGTAATAATAATTGTCCCTGCCTCCTAGGGTTGTTGAGGGGATGAAATGAGCTAACGCTAACCTGTGATGCACTAAGCTCAGAGAGCAAGTATTCATATGATTACTGATATTTTCGCTGGGTATTGACCGTTCCCAGAAAGGCAGTGATCCTCAAAAACAGACCATTCTCCCTCTCTCCATTGTCACTCTTGCTCATCATCCATTGTTCACATATCCCCAGCATGAGCGCAGGAAGACATACCGGGTGGGGACTTGATAAACATTCATTTTAGTGGATTCACTCCTTAATGAAGAAACATCTATCCGACCTGTTGTGTCAAATATACCTGAACCCCGGGACAGAGCTTCACGAGCATCTCAGGGTGACAGAGAAGTTTTGAAAATAAATAGGGGTGATAACGACACAACATTGAACTATATGGTCGAAATGGCAGATTTCAGGACATGTACATTTTTCCACAATAAAATTTTAAAAATGCATCTAATATCACATCTAATAAACCAGAGCCTGCGACCCTGAGTTCCAGCCTTGCAGGCTGTGTGTGCATAAGCCTGTGTGTGCACACAAAACCTCGGAGCGAGTCATTGCAGTGGAACGTCTGCGGCTAAGCTATGCTGGACAACGTTTCCTTGTAAAGTCCGCCAGGATCCGAAGAGGAGACTGGCACCTTGACAGGGAACAGCGAAATGCTGGACCTGGCCTATGGTGTAGTCAGAGCCCAAAGCTGGACCTGTCGCACATGCTTCTATCTAGTAAGATAAAATTTCCGCTGACTGCACTGCAGCCAGCTCCCCACGCGAAAGCTGTGGAAACAGAAGACTCAGCATCTGCTAGCAAAGTTATGAATTAAAATGTCTTGAGTTCTGGCTGCTCAGTGACAATTTGCTTAACACTCCTCTTCACTAAACTTATGTAACACGGTCTCCTGGCTTGTCCTGAATCTCTATGGAAGCGCCGATGTTGTTACCGCTCCGCTTTTAGGAAATGATCTCAAAGTGACAGCTTGAGAAGTATTATTAGTTTTATTTGAGATACTTTGAAGGCTCATGAATGACTGTTCATTTTATGGCTATGACATATTTACATGTCTGCCCTTCCCTTGGTGTAAATTACTTAGAAACTCCGGGCATCGCAAATGATTAAAACCATGTAATGAGTACACAGGAAAAGCGGGGTTAGTGGTTAAATTCGTTTTGACTAGTGTGTTACTTTCTACCATGAAGACAGAATAAAAAGGGACCCAGTGGTTCTATGAAAAAGAAAAGGTTTATTCCTGCCTTTCTTCCCATTTCTCTCATGCTGTGTGGCAACCTTTGGGGAGACAAGGAGGAGACGTGTCACATTCCTGGCTGCATCAAGGTCCAGTAACATGCCCCCCGCGTCTGCTGTGAGTTTTGTCTGTGGGAGACTGTCTGAGCCCCATGACCTCACTATCAAAATACCACAGTGATGCGAGTTTCTCTTCCCCGTGGATTCCAATTCACTGTACAGAACCTAGTCAGCCAAGGGCCACCGCGAGCTAAGGAGAAAGAAACACGCCATGTGCATTTTCTTTACGGAACACGCAGGCTCACCCTCTGAATGACGCCAGGTGGGAGCTTGCCAGGAGTTTTAATTGTTTCAAAAAGCCCTCTGAAAACTCTACTGATGCCAAAACAAAGCTCTGCTTGTGACTTGCATTTTTCACAGAATTCTGATTAAAAATCCTATGTAGGGGTGAGAGCTGTCTAATTAGGAACTACATGTGGTTACATATGGAAAAGTCAGTGGCCGTATGGTGAACGTAGTTTGTTCAGTTAGACAAATGTTTTTGAAAATATGAGGTCTTTGAGGAGAGGAAGGGGAGGGAAGAGAAGGAGAGGGGAGTGGGGAGGGGAAGAGGGCAGGACAGGACAGGGGAGGGGAGGGGAGGATTTGCTGTATTTACTCAGAGCCTCCCATGTGTCAATCACTCTACCTAAAGTCAAGTGCAATTATGCAAAGGGAATACACGTGAAAGGAACAGGCTGGCGTGTTCAAGGAAGAGAACAGTTCATGCAAAAGCCCTGGGGCAGGAAGGAGCTGGGCTGGTCCCAGGAACTGAAGGACAGCAGGTTTCAGTTCAGGGGAGAGGCCCAAAGGCAAATCATGGGTGGCCTTGCAGGCTACAGTCAGTAGTTTCTCGAGATTGTTCCCATTGTTGTGGGAAAAGAAGAGACAGGGAATGGAGTGTGGGTGGCAAGAGGTGTATCTGAGAAATCGCTTTGGAGGCCGTGTCAGCATGGACTAAAGTGGTGAAAGGGAAAGAAGAAGTACATTTGTGGGTTCTGGTGAAGACGGGAGCCGAGCCCTTTCAGAGGGTTAGATGTGGGAGAGGAGGAGTGGACAGCGTCTGCTTGAACAATGACCATTTCCAGAGCTGGGAAGGGCAGGTTGGACTGGGAGGCTTCGAAAGGGAACCACAGGTTCGATTGGGTTTTGTGATGCTTGAGTTGCCCAAGAGACATGGAGAGAGATGCCAAGTCAGGAACCACATTTGTGATCTATGCAGCTTGACCTGCGGGTTAAATACCCGCAGTATTGATTCACCGTGTGTCCGAGGCGCTCTGTGTAACAGACTGAGAGGGGAAGCAAGGAGCCAGGATGAGCAGGGAAGGAAGAAGGAAGGAAACTAGGCCTGAGTTATCGGAGGTTAAGACCATGGGCTCGCCAGCTCAGAGGTGTGGCTGCTGAGCAGGGTGCGGGGCACAGTAACCGTCAGACTGGACACCCAGGTCACCGCAGGCCACAAGCAGGCCGCTGCCGGCGCAGGAAGGGTATGAAGATGGCGCAGACAGCGTGAGCGAGGAGGGCGGTCAGAGTGCAAGGCCATTTTTCTGGGCGTGTAGGAAAGCACATAAAAAGGCAATTCACGAGGAAGAGTCGTTGGGGAGTGAGATGAACACAGTTACTGGATATGGGGCGCTTCTGTCACTGCACAGCCTCCAAGTCAGACATCTTACAGACGCCGCCATCGTGACTGGAGAGCGCGCGGTGGGACCACCTACGTGCAGCCAAGGCTGGGACAAGACCCTCTGACCCAAAGGACACCCTCCCTCCTCCACAGATGGTGCTCACGGTTTCACACGTCGCTGCTTTTCCAGCACGGGCCCTGGACTCTCAGCTCAGTTGGCAACACCGACTCCATTCTCTCCAGAATCTACGCGCCACCTTCGCAGCTCGCCCTCGGGTTTGTTCTCTAAGCCATGTTTCTAGAAGTGGCACTTCTGAGCCACATGGCATGTCTTCATCCAACATGTCAGAGACAGATGCGCACGCTCCTAGGGGCCACGGAGGATGCAGAAAACTGCATGAGAACGCTGTGTCCCTGCGCTGGCTCTGAGTGCTTCCTACTCCTCATGGTGTCTGGAGCCTCTGCTGCATCAGCCTCGCACTCAGTCTTTCCTGGGCTCTGTGATCTGCCTTCAGCGTAGTCTCGCGGGCCATTCGGGGGCCGAGGCTCCCCTTCAGAACCGGGAGGAGAACCGCTATGCAGATCCGAGGTGGGAGGACCTTGGCGAGTTGAGCCCATTATGGGAGACACTGGTGACAACTTTCAAGAGTCCTCAGGGGAGTGCTTTCTTGTGAGAGCAGCTCACGGGGTCATTTTACAGCCTTCGGGGCCTTTTTACAAAATAACCTTAACATACGCCTGCTCACACGTTACCAGTCTTCTGTGACCGGGCTCACTTGTCAAGAGGTGTGACGCCTTCGTGGGCTGACCACGCCATGAGAACACAGTATGCGTGGGTTCAGCTCCACGCCGCCCGAAGCGGGGAGTTTCTCTTGCTCTGATGGCATCTGACTGACTCACACGGCCGCCCTGTGTCCTGAGAGACACTGCGTAACTGTGCCAACATGGGACACAGCATGGAGAGACTGCTTACCGAGAAAGTCATGTCTCGTCGTGTTTCAGTGTTTCCCAGGTGGCTTAAACCACAGAAATGTGTTGTCCCCTGGTTCTGGGGGTCAGGAGTCCAAGATCAATGTGCCAGCAGGGCACCCGCTTCTTGAAAGCTGCTGGGGAACCCTTCCTCGTCTCTTTCTAGCTTCTGGTAGTTGCTCAGCAACCTGGGGCGCTCCTTGGCATCACTGCTCATTACCTTCATCATCACATGGCATTTTCTATGTCTGCAGGTGCCCATCTTCTTAGAGGGGCACCAATTATATTGGATTAGGGACCTACCCTATTCCATTGCAGCCTCATCTTGACTAATCACAACTATTTCTAATCTTTTGTAAACCCTCTTTTCAACTAAGTTCATATTCTGTGGTAGGAGACTTTACTATAACTCTTTATTTTTTTAAAGGAAAGGTCCAGGTATGAATGAAGGAGAACAGGCAGGTAAGCGCGGCGGGAGGAGGAAGAAGCACCTTATTTATTTTATTTAGTTGTTTAGTTTAGTTGTCCCCCCGGGAATGAACCCAGGTCCTTGGACTATAGGTGGACTGCACCAATAGAAGGCAGTGGACTTAACCACTAAGCCATGGCATGCCTCAGTATAACTCTTTTTTAGAAACACAATTCAACCTACAAAAAATTATTTTTAAAAGGAAGGGAGAGAGGGACAGAAGGGTGAAGGAAGGGAGGAAAGGTAATGTATACATACGATCATGGGTTGGGAAGCTCATTGTCCCTATTACTGTTTCCAGACCACTACTTCTCCACCCCTTAGAACAAATCATTGCTTCCCAGGGATCCTGGATATCTGGCTAAACTACCTTCTCTTCCTTCCTTCCTTCTGGTAGGTATTGCTCTACACGGACCAAGAGTTTACTTATTCCCACTAAGTGCTGGGCAGTGGTTCTCAATACTTGGTTGTATATTCCAGATCATCTGGGATCTCAGTAAAAACATTCAGAAGCCCAGGCCCTAGCCCACTTCCACAAGCAGGCTTTAACATCTAGGAGGTTCTAAATGACCCCAAAGTTTGAGAGCCGCTGGCCTCGGATACACAGACTTGCCTCGTCCTCCCCTGCTAACCTGGGGTGGCTGGCCGTGCAGCGTGTGAGCTGCCCTCCGCAGAGCAGGATCACCAGGCAAGTTCTCTTCTTCCCCATCGCCCTCTCCAGCTCCCCCGGGAAGCAGGTTTTTGTTTTATTCTCCTTGTCCCCAGGGCTGACCACTCATTTTCCTGGCTACTTTCGGGTCACAAAAAGTCTCCTGGGAACTCTGTCACAAGATTAGTCTTAGTTCAATAATTAAAATGCTCAATAGGATCTGAACTCCAAGCTGAAGGTCCTCTCCTCCCCCTTGTCACTGCTGCTGGCTGGAAAGCTGTGGGGGGGGAGATGGCAGCTGCTCTCTTTCTTTCTGTCCTCCTCACCCCATCCCAGTTGGGCTACCTCTGGATCCTCCAGGACCAGGACCAGCGAGATCGGGGAGAGGAGGCTGTCACCATCTTGGTGGATGGCCAGACAGTCCACGGTGTCAGCCTGTGGGAAGACAGAATCCCCTAGCTCACTCTTCCTTCTGTGGGTGTTTTCGTCAGTTTTGAGCAGATATCCCCACTCATCCCTTCCCCCACTCCCCACACTCAAGCGCCCATGTTGGAGGCAAAATCTTGTGCCTCCTCGTTTTGTCTGATTCCTTCCTGAGCCCCAAGCCATCTGGTGGTCACCCCAGCAGACAGTCATGGAGTCTGAGATAGCTCAGAGGGACTCCTCCTGAGGTTCATGCTGGCCCTGGAGACACTCTCCCACCCTTGTTCCTGGATAGCTGGGGTGCAGCTCGCTCCCCTCCAGCCACTGCTACTTTGATCAGAGCTTCTCTTATTGGTCCTTATGCTCCTCACAAGGCATGCTTGAAGCTCTGGAAATAGTTTCTTGACAGCATCCCTCTCACTTGGCGTAAGAAGAGAGACAAAGGAAGAACTAAGGCACTCCAACAATTCTCCAAAGAACACACGTCTCTCAATTTTTCAATCCAGGAGGGTGGATTAAGGGTCACAAGCCCACTTAACACTCTCTTTTCAAGTTCTACATCGGTGATACAGCCTCTGTTGTTATAGCACTTAGGGTCTTTTTCCCAGTCTTCATAAGCTCAGTCAAAACTGAAACAGAAATAGTCTACTTGAGCACCTGCCCTTTAATTTTCACTTCTGCAGTTTGACTTGTTGAGCAGTTCTCACTAGGACCATTACTTGAGCTCAGGGGAACCTTTCCCCACGATGGTCTTCTTTTCTTCTCATTAGCTTTCTCCTGCCTCCCTCCCTCCCAGGTTAGATTCATGTCCGTATTTCAGTCATCCTCCTGCCAGTACCGTGAGTTCTGTTGCCTCCTAATGTCTCGCTCACGTCAGTCTGGAGAAACGTCACTGCTGGACAAACTCAACAGCCCACATCCTCTGCGCCCAGCCTGTGCTGCTGTGCACGATGGGGAAACAGGGCAGGCTGAAAGGACTCTAACTTCCTGGTCACCAACTCGACCCTCAACGCTCCAGCAATCCTGCTGTACTTCTTACCAGCTGACTCTCACTGTGCAAGGACTTATTTCAAGTCTTCCCTACTCTCCTTAGCTGTCAGTCCCCCACCTTGGTCATTTATACGGTCATTATATGGTAGCTTGTCTCTCTAGAAAATTAATCACCCGCCCTCTGCCTGCAACCTGTTCTCTTCCCTCCATTATTCCAAGACCAGTGTCTTTGTTTCTTCTTTGGATGCCTTCCCTCCCGCCTTCTTAGGAATGATGCACCTTTAATCATCCTTCTTCCAACTTCAACCACTCTCTTCCTGTCACTATCTTAACACCGTAAGATCTCACCTATCTTAACAAACCTGGACTAGTTTGCAGGTATAGTTACTGTGTTCCACTGTTAGTCTAAACACCTCATACAGGAACTTAATTAACCATTACATGACTCCATGAAGAAGGCAACATTTTTATGTCCATTTTAAAAGAGTAAACAGACCCGTTACATTATTTGTCGAATGTCACATAGCTGGTAAGGAAGTGGGATTCAAACCCCAGCAATCTGTCTCCATGGCTTTTTCTATTTTCTGGATTCCCTGTTGTTCTGTCTTTATTGTCTATTGTTTCTCTAGATTTTCTACGACATGGTCTTTTCTCCTCATGACTTGACTCTCCATCAACTTGGATGATGAATTTGAAATTTACAGCAAAGCTGAAAGAATACTGCAATGGGGATACATAGCCTTTATCTAGAGTCATACACATCTACATCTACACACACACACACACACACACACACACACACACACACACACACACACAGAGGCAGCAGTTAAGCAATGACGTGATCTCGATTTCAGTTGCTATCAATTTACTCTATAGCTGTATAAAGCACAACCGTCACTGACAGAGCTTCAGTCTGCAAGTCACTACACAATTAACAGATACCCATCATGGTCCCTGACAGTGACCTCTGAAAGTCTGTCAGTGACTGGTGTCTGCACATGTGTTATTTGGTTCATGTACAGACAGCAAAAAAGCTTGCTGCTTCCTAGTCTCCCAGTGATAAACTCCCATGCCATTTTGTAAACATGGATATTTGAAAGAGGCAATTGGCCCAAAAAAAGGCGAAAGTGCAGAACAAAAGTTGAAGAGACAAGGCCAGAAGCAAATGTGAGTCGAACATGAATGGGTTATAGAAGAGATTGCTGGGGACCGCGGGCACCGCTGCTCCTGGGAGGACGAGCTTATCAGGATGAATGAGGAGCCTGGCAGTGGAGAAAGGAAGGACACTTCCTGGGGGAAGGACAGTGGCGAGAGCTTCACATTAATCACACTTTGGGAGATAAGAGCGCCTGATAAATGTTCCCCGCTGATCTAAATGTGGAAGGAGACAACGGTTTGCAGAGCACAGCGAGCAGGAGAGGTACCTGATGCAGAGTTATGCGATCAGAACTGTTCGAAATACTCAAAGCTCTTAACAAAGCGATAAAAATGCTTTCATCTTCAATGTTTTCGATGACAGTACATTAAATAGGAATGTGCTTTACTGAGTGCTCATTTTCCTACATCTACCGCTGACCAGAGAGAGTTCCTCCTATTTTGAGAAACAAACCTCATGGATCATGGATCAACTGTAGTTTTCTCCACGGATGATTTACATTTTACAGTCAGTTTACGTTATTGGTTATTCTGAGTCTAGCACTACCCTGCATGTTGAGGGCTATGTGCGAACAGAACATATAGATAAAGATACAGATCCAGAACTTTCCCCTGAACCCTCTGAGTTCCCCAGATACCATGCTACTCTACCCCCTAAATATTTCAGCACGTGCTTCTATGAACAGGACATCTGTCTAACCTCAACATTGCTTGTATTATCCTCAAGAAATCTAGTTTAGGCATCAACACACACTTAACACGCAGCACGTATTCAAATTTCCGCAACTGCCTGAACGACATTCTTTACAAAATATTTAATATCCAGCATCTACATTAACATCAGCTTTTAGTTTTCTTTCACCTACAGTAGTTCTGCGGCTTTGCTTCCTTTTGTCTTTTTCTCTCATGACACTGACATTTTTTTAAAGAGTTCTGTAGAATGTCCCACTATTTGCGTTTGTCCTCTCAGGTTTAGATCAGATTAAGTATTTTTGTTCTCGAATCTGTCTCCTCCATCCCCCAAGCAGGGCTCCAGCAGCTCTGACAAGACGTGGTGGGATTTCTAGAATATCCTCCTCTATTTTATTCCTTTCTCTCTTTTCTTAGCCAACCACCAAATAACTAATCTTCTGTCCGAGAAACAAAATAACTCATTTACTCACTCAACCCACTCCCACATTCTTAAAAAAGACCGAAAGTCCATCATCCATTTTTTTTTAATACTATTGTTTCCAGGAGTCTCTCTTTTGACTTCTTGGGTGCTCAAATGACCTCACTTTCTCCATCCAATCAAAACATACCCTCAAGAAAAGTGTACATTTTGACACTAAAATTGAAATGACTATAAACAGTTAAAAAAAAAAAAAAAAAAAAGGTACATCCCCAGGGGAGAAATTGTCTTTTCGCAAAGTCCTATGAAGACGTCCAGGGTCCATCCGGCTCCCAGGGTAACAAATTCTGCCTTTTTATTGAATTGAATTGACACCCAGCTGATTGGACAAAATTAAGAATTTCCTAATAAAATTCTGTCTTCAGTAAAGCACCGCTTTCAGAATAACTTTTTATTGCTAGTAGTTCATCTAGGAGAGTGCTAGAGTCTTGAATGACCAAACAGATATTTGCAAAATTTCTTGATTGAAATATTGTCTTAGCCTTAACAAAATCACTCCTATAATTTTCATGGATGGCTTGTCTCATCGATTATTTATAAACTTGAATTTAGAGACTATATAGTTACGCTACCTTCAGATCTTATTCTCCATCAGCTTCTAACACAGGGCTTACCCTGTAACTGAATTTTAGCAGATGCTTGTGAATTAAAAAAACTATTACTACATAGATGATGGTTAGTTATATAACATTAGCCAGTGGTTCTTTTAAGTTTGACCATTTGGTTAAGGTGGTATGTATCAGATGTCTCTATTTTCAGATGACTTCTTACCATTTATTATTAATGAGTAATGTATAAGGCGACACATGGAGACTAGGTGAATATCCTATTTCCCAACCTTCACCCAGTGGTGCTAACATCCATTGACAACCTTTCCTTATCAATTATTATTGGGTGGTTATGAAATGGTGACTTTCTATCGGTCTGTCTTCATTTATTAGCTCGTCTTCTGTAAAGAGCTTTCCCTCTTCTCTCCCCTTTCTTAAAAGGCATTTTTATTAACTCATGAATTCTTTCTCAGTCAATATGTTGTAATAAATGGTCATTATGACTTGTATCTTCAAATTGCCCGATTGGGAGGCCCTTTCTTCTGGCTTCTGTGTTCTCTGATAGGTCCCATCAATGTGTGAATGCTGGCTTGGGTATTTTTAATTGAGTGCCAGATACTGCATTTGGATAATTATAAAAAGTTTGAGGCCTAGAATAATATTTTCTTTCTCCAAAGAGGAGTTACATTTGCTTCTGGCAAGAGTTTGTTTAAGTCACTAGATCACCTTAATCCTATCGAGGTGAAGCTGGAAAGGCTGGTGTAGATCTGTTTCATCCTTACTCCCAATGAAATCCTTTGGGTTCCACCCCAAAGCCGGTGTCATTTCTCTTGGCCTTCCTCAAACTCAGCTCCTGTTCCTGTGAGTCCATCAGCCTCTCGGACATGTCTTTTGGAAAAGCAGTTCCAAATGTTCTGCTCACCCATCTCCTTTGCTCAGTTCGGGTTCCCATAATTCTTCATCGTTCTGTTAGCTCTCTTAGTGATTTTTTTCATATTTATTTTTTCTAACATTTGTAGGTTTTCTTGGTAAGAGTATCAGTCTGAATGACCTAACCCATTACCGGAAGCGAAAGTTCTTCTTGCCTCAAGAGTCCAATTTTAAAAATAAAAATGTGGTCATGTTTTTCTGATGAAAACTTTTCAATGGCTGCGTATTTTTAATTAGTATCCTTAATTCGGCTGGAAGACCAGCATTCCCAAATCGTCTCTGACCACTTCCTCCCCCTTTCCACTGCCAGACCACTGCCCTCTTGGGGTTGCTCCTTCACAGTTCTTCCCCACACCGTTACCTGCTTCTCCCCATCTTCTCATGGAGTGAGTGCTTGGTTTCTCCATCAGGGAAGCCAATCTGGCTTCCACCTAGGTCAAGTTTCAGTCATGGTGCCCTTGCTGCACTTTCAAACACTTCTCAGCATTTCTAACTACATGTTGATTGAGTGGTTATTTTGAGTACTAGCTGTCATCTTCCATATGCTGTGTGAAGGCGGGGGCTGCGTCTCTTTTGCTCAACCTTCCATATCTACCAACTGCTTGTAGCAGTGGTTGCTCAATGAAATGGAGGAGTGAATTGAAATGATGGTCAATCAACATGTCCTGCTCTGAATCACTTATCTATGCAATTAGTCACTTCATTTCCACCGATTAAGCTGCACTTTGGGTTTTATTGATGGAACTGAAACTTCCTGGCTTTTAACTTTAGTCTGATAATAAGACTTTCAGTTTCCATGTGGCTTTCTGGTGTTCACATTGATTTTATGTCAATAGAGCTTTATTTTTCACTAAAGAAACAAAGGGTTTTTTTTGGCAACTTTGCAAACATTTGAAACTTTGTCTCAATGTAAACACATGCATAAAGGAGAAAATGCCATTCAGATTCTTGATTTCCAATTTGACTAACTCTTCAGAAGGTGAAAAATAAAAGCCAGAGTCTCAGGCTGGCAACAGAATCAAAACAATACACACAGCCAATAATATTGCATATATTTTCTTTTGCTTAATATAGATTTCCCTGGTAGAGTAAATTTCCATCTGTTTTGCATTTGAAAATACAAGGCAGCTGCTCCTTAAAGGCTGTAGGCAAGAAGTCAAGAAATAATGGGAATTCAAATTGGTACTTTTTGTTTTAAAACCAGAATCAGGCTTTTATTACTAGAAACTTGTATGAACCAGTATTCCCCCATCATTTTCCTATCTTAAGATGCTTGACTTGGGCTGACCATTTGTTTTATTCTGCAGTATCCCCAGTACTTGGAAGTGCCTGGGACACAAATACTCAGGAAATATGAATTGAATGAATGAGGTCTACTCACTACCTGATAATGTCAAGTAATCTCCTGGGGGCCAGGGAGGCCCAGGAAAACAAGACTTGGTCTCTTCTCCACGAGAGATTCTAATTAGATTGGTTTTGTGTAGATACTGGAAGCACATATTTCTTTAAAGTGGCACAAGTGATTCCCAAGTGTACTGGCCAGGTTGAATCAAAGATGACAGTCAGGTGGCGTCAGAATGGCTTCTCCTCAGTAAGTGTAGGACGTCCAGTCTGCCCAAGGGCCACATCGAGTGCGGACGCAACATGAGAGCCTGCACTAAGCGCCTGGGCCTCCCAGGGTGGATGGCAAGAGCTACTGGTGAATCCAACTCCTAGGTTCTATTTCTGTCATGGGAAAAAGTCTTTACAGTAGAGCACTGGTTTCTCAGAGCATGAAGAGTAAAAATGGAGGACAGGCACGGTCTCACAGGGAACTGGGTCTAAGACTTGATGGAAAATTAGCTTGTGAACACTACATATGTGCTCTGTAACCAACTGTATAATACCTGGGTAAATACACACAAGGAGTATGGCTGTCAGTTCAGAGGATCTCTGCGCACGACTTCCAAGATTTTTAATTACATGAGAATTCACTTTTTTTAGTCTTCTTTTTCCTATTAAGTTTAGGTGCATGCCCAGTAAAAACAATTTTCCTAATATTCTAAGGAATACCAATTCTAGATACTTTAAGAAATAAGCTGATGTTAGTTCTCTGAAAACAGACAGACTTTCTTCTTTCTCTATACTTTTAGCACCTGCAGCTATACCTCTGTCTTAGCATTTTACACTACACTGTAGAGTATTTACATTTGTTTTCCTATTTGACCACACCTTCCAAGTCTCCACCTACCACTACTTCCCCTTCACCTGAAGTGTTTTAAGAACTAAGAGTTTTTAAAAAGCAGCAGATCCCATGGAACTTCCTCAAAGTGATTTTGATCCACTAGGTTGAGGGTGGAGCTAGGGAATCTGCAGCCTGCTTTTCTAGATGATACAGGTCATCAGTGAACAGATAATTCTATTTAAAAAAAAAGGGACAGAGTAGGGACTTAGTCATCATTGCATAACTAACTGGTGCCAGCACACACCCACCCAATTAATGTGCATTGAATCGATGTGAGGAATGGTCCAGAAAACATCTGGGGATTTCTTTAAGGAATCATTTCATATAGACCCTAAAACCAGTTACACCAGACAGCAGATTGATTATGCATGATGGGAAGACAAAACAGATCCAAAGTGGAGGGGACTCAAGGGCAAGCTTGGCTGTCTGGGTCCTGGGAAGGTAACAGCCCTGCAGGTGGTTAGCTATTTAACAAATGCAAATTTCAGAGCCACGGAGTAGCTTGTGATTGGGTAAGTCTTTGAGAACCTATCCTACTCATACATTATATTTCATTTCCACCAGGTCTTATACCCGCCCTGCCCTCGTTTTCCCTCACAGAGGCACTCTGTTGCTTCATCAGCAGAGAAAAGAGGTGAATTTCAAGAAAGAGATTGTAACTGAGAAATAGTTTTAAAACTTGGAAATGCCTGTGAAGTGAATTTTCCATCGCTTTCTGGAAACATGACTATTAAGTGTATGGCAATCAAAGCATGTTCATGCTAGGCTCTGAATCAATCTACTTCTGAGCGTTGAATTAATTCACCCTCACAAGTGAATGTTGATTAATTTCTCTACTGTTAGTTACTGAC
Organism: Solenodon paradoxus; assembly: GCA_004363575.1. Taxonomy (NCBI): domain Eukaryota; kingdom Metazoa; phylum Chordata; class Mammalia; order Eulipotyphla; family Solenodontidae; genus Solenodon; species Solenodon paradoxus. Next base: position 4,997 of record RJWH01006081.1, on the reverse strand, counting down.
ATACCCCCTAGTGGCATTTCCTAAACATCTCCTATCAATATAATATATAAAACCCACTAGAATTCCAAGAGCACATTCTTGGAATTCTCATTCTCAGGGAAATAGAAAAACCCCCTTCCAATAAGCTCCGTGAGTTGACCCATTAGTAACCAGAAGAAGCAGAATTTTCAAGAATATATTTTGTTTTAAAATAATAGTTAATTCAATGGCCTAGAAATCAGCGATGTGATTTCTCTTTTCCTTTGGGTGTGTTAGATACACACACACAGAGAAGAACTTCTTTTGAGTGCAAGAATAAATTGTCCTTATAGAGTAGTCAAAAAACATCGCGGGTTAGACTTCTTTCAGTCTGCCACTGATGCAAGCTGCCTGGGTTCAACATGTCAGCTCAGTACAACGCTGGGATGAGCCACGGGTGGCTTTCAAATCTCAGGTCTTTCACTGTACTGAGTCACATTAGTCACTATTTCCCTCTCAGTGTGGTAACCAGAAATGATTATCTTACCACCAGAAGGGAGTTGGGGATTAGGGATTACTAATAATTGCGAAAACAGAAAGCAACAGATGCTGATATTTATGTTTCAGAGTAGGTACTGTGTGACTGAAAATGGAAACTGCAGGTCTTGGGTCACTTGAAATTTCAAGTAATGTCTTGGTTTTGACATGAATAAGGTACTCACTGGAAGAACACCACTGAACTGAACTATCTATGTGCTCAGGCAAATCTAGCAGACCAGGACAACCGAAATTAGTGATAAAAAGGATATGTGGAAAGGAAATGAGAATGCTTCAATCCTATAAGCATATTTTAAAACATGCTTAGGGCTACTACAGCAAGTGTACATGTCATACACGTTACATGTATGTTTGTGTATCTTGAAGAGCATTCAGGGAAGAAACACTTATTCATGTATGTGTATTTATATTTAATCCAGTGACTTGAATGTAGTTAAGTGGAAACGTGATTTTTTTTGAAGTGAATTGACAAGTTCAATTACTAGGAACCAATAAATAAGAGATGTTCTAATTACTTGGAATATTAAAGTTGTTTGTTTAAAAGACTGTTAATAAAGAAAGCTGCATACGCTAAGGAAACTATGAATATGCAGTAATATAATATAGAAAAAAACCTTGGAAACAAGACAGAACTGTAGCAAAATGTTAAAACAGAACTTTAGAAGGTTCAACTATGGATATTATATATTCTCTCCACTCTCTATTCTTTTCTTCAATACACGTATTTGTTAATCACATAAATTTGCACATCTGCAGAATCTGCAGGAGAGGTAATAGGAGTTGATGAGCCGTTCGGTGCCAGCTCTTGTGTTTCTGACATACTCTGTCGTGTTACTATCTAAAAGGGGGCGCCTACAAGCAGGAAGACTCATTAAGAGACAGCTTATGATAGTTTATGAATTAGCTAATAACATGTTTAACTGCACACAAGACAGTTAAACCTCATTAGGGTTATTTTTCAGATATAACAGTAAGTCCAGGGGAGTCATGTGATGACCGCTGTGGCAGCCTGAAGATGGGAAGAGCCAGACCCTCCTGTCTTTCTGCTCCAGTGTTCTTAGCTTGCAGATTCCATCTTCCCATTTGCCATACCATGTTTATTTCTGTCATGAAGTTCCCTCCTTATGTTAGTATTCGAGTAAGATGGGGAAAAATGGAAAGACATGGAAGGGGTGGCTTTCTATTAGGAAAATAAATGCCTTTCTAGAAATCATCATTCTACGCCTAGAACTCATAATTGTATGGGATCTAAAGGAAATGAAGCTTTGATATAGGCCCTACTCCAAAAGCATTTTTTTTTTAAAAAAGGCCAGGGTCTTCTTAACAAGAAGAACAGAGCAATAAGCAGTGTTTGCTCCAGTCTGCCCCATCCTCTCCAAGAGGGAATGTGCTCACCCTCTCCCTAGAAACACTGCAAATTCTCATCCAGTTACTGCAGTGAGCTCAGGAGTCCCAATGATGTGGGTTCCTCTCCCTCAAGAGTGAATCTTCATGCTCTGACAAGCAATTTCTAAAGAAAGGTTATCTGCCTGAATAGCTGTAATAAGCAATGGCGGATGGACAAGGAATGGGATGCCGGCAAACTCCCAGTCAAAAAGGAAACACTGGGAAACTGATTACTGGCCCACATCTCAAATACTGTCGGGTGATTCTAGCAAGGAATCCATGCCATTGATTAGTCTGTCAGTTCCAGTTCAGCCAGTAGGAGGGTCTTCCTATCCCATTACCTTCCACAGGTCTCATTTGCAGTGGATACGGTGGCGGACAGCTTTTCTGGAGCAGGGAAACTTGAGTGGTTTGAGAAGCCTAGATCCAAGGGCGGTGCATCCAGAGTCTACGCATTTCACATTCTGAAACTGGAAGTAGAGAGATGATGAACTAAGTTAGTTTTCAGTTGCCTCAAGGGGAGTGGAGGGTGATAAATTCAGGGCGTGAGAAGGAGTTTAAACTGGAACTCCAAAGGGTTACACCCTGGAAGTAACTTTTAATTATTAATCTTTCATTGGATTAAGGTGCTCTGCCAATGAACCACACCTCCCAGGGGACCTAGCCTCGTGCAGTGCCCTCCTACATAAACTCCAAGCTTGGAAGTGTGATTTGCTTCGGCCAGTGACACAACAGTAAGCATGAGGTAGCAGGCAAAGGCCTGAACTTTGAGGCTTCCCCCCTTAGAAGGGTATCCCCCTCTTGGCACTCTGAGGTGACCACGCTACGAGGAAGCCCAAGTGAGCCATGTGGAGAAGGCATGTGGAAAAGCCTTGGAGAGTAAAACCAGGGAACCCAGCCAACAGCCAGATCAGAGGCCCAAGACACAGGGCCAGGCTCCAGGCCCCTCTGCCACCCAGGCTGCTGCCTTCGGCCGGGACGGAGTTCCCGAACCCGCGCCCAGACTCACAGAGCAACTCACAGTGAGCTGTTCCTTACACTTGAGTTTCAGAGTGATTTGTACACAGCAATAAATGAAACACCACGGAAAGAATAATTAAAGACTATATCGCATATTGCGATACAATTCTAATACATACACTGATGTATCGATCTGTCTAGATATGTCTATGTATTTTATGTCTTGGGAGAGAATTCAAAGCACTTAATTCAAAAGAAGTCATGGAAGGGGTTGGGGCCCAACAGAACAGGTGAGACACAGAGAAAGCAAACGAAACAGTAGACTTAAACTCAGCTACCTGCTCCTGGACAATTCCAGGTGAGAGCAGGCCGGCTGAGACCCAGATCCCGTCCCTACAGTTTCTGAGCTTGAAAATTCCTGTCTTCTATCCACCAGCCTCTGAATCCCAGGCACACCGCCTCCGCCTGGGTTGAACGGTCCTGCCTCGGTGGCATCTGAAACGAGCCTCTGGGCGTGGGGGTGTCGCTGCCCTCAGTCTACTCTGGGGGGGGCGTCAACCAGTCCGGCGGAGAACCAGGGCGCCCAGCCAGACTGTGGGTCACCACCGCTCAGCCCGTTTTCACAGGCGTCCGAGTCACCCCAAGAGGGTGCAATTCAGGGACGCCGGGGAGACTGGAGGCCCCAGGCGGAGCGCGGGCCGTGCCCCCCGTCCCGGGGCAGCTGCGGGGGCGGCTGCGCTTCAGGGTCCCGCTGCCACCGGGGCCAGGTTCGCCGTGGCGCGCCGACGCGACTTTCACGTCCGGCCGCCTCTGTCGCTGAAGTTCCTCCACTGCTGTCACCCCGGGCGTTTCACCCCGGAAAGCCTGGCAGTCCCGGGCGACGTGTCCCCGGAGGCGACCGAGGAGCTCCGCAGCTCCCTGCGGGAGGCCGGGCGGCCGGCCCCAGCTCCTGGCTTCCCGGCGCCTCTACGCGACGCCGGGCGACCTCGTCTGGCCGCAGCGGCGTAGCTGCCGTCGGCCGCCCGCGGTGGGCGGCGTCAGGGCGTCTGACGAGGAGGCGACCGGCAAGGCAACAGGGCCGAGACGGGGCGGCCCGTTCACGCCCTCCGGGCTGCCAGTTTCCTCCCCTAAAGGCACCCGGCCTTCGTCCGCCCGCAGGTGGAGCTCGGCCCGCGCGCGCCTCCCGGCCTCACCGCCGCGCGCCCCCGCGCTTCCGGCCTCACGGCCGCGCGTCCCCGCCCTCCGCCGCGCGCCCTGCACGTACCAGCTTCCGACCGCGCGCACGATGAACCGCCCCCTCGCGGGAGCACGCACATCCCCGCCGCCCGAGCCGGCGCTCAGGCGCAGGCGCAAGGGGCGGGGACTCCTTCACGACACGCCCCCCGAGCACCGCCCTTTGGGTCCAGGCTCCGCCCCCGTGACGGGCTGCTGCGAGCAGGCGACCGGAAGCCGCGGTGAGCAGAGCGCGCGGTGACAGGCGGACGAGCCGGGTCGGAGCGCAGCCACTCTCTGCGCTCGCAGCGACTCATGGCCCGAGCGCTGCTGGCCGCGGCGTCGGCCTGCGAGCCCTAGACGCCCGCGCGCACCCTGCAGGCGACCGTCCCCAGACGGGCCGGCGAGCTGCTCCCGAGCGAGCGTTCTCTGAGGCTGCGGCGCAGGTGGGGGTCGGGGCCGGGGCGGGGGTCCGGGCGGGCGCCGGCCTCGCGGTCCGGGGACTGACGGGGCTGCGCTGTGCGCCGAGTCCCCTCGCTCTGTCCGGCGCGGGAGACCCGGCTGGCGCCTCAGACGCGGGCGCGGCAGGTGTGCGGCGGCGCCGAGGGGCGAGCGGCCGCGCTGCGGGCGCCGAGGGGCGAGCGGCCGCGCTGCGGGCGCCGAGGGGCGAGCGGCCGCGCTGCGGGCGCCGAGGGGCGAGCGGCCGCGCTGCGGGCGCCTCGGCGGGCGGGTCGAGCGGCGCTCAAGTTTCGGCCTCCCGCGCCCTTCGGGCGGGTCGGGGCCCGGGACGCGCTGGCGGGCGGGGCCGGACGGACGCGCCGCTCGGACCCGGCGCCGCGGACGGCTGAGCTCCGGGAGCCCCGGGGGAGCCGGGGAGGGGCCCCCGCCAGCGCGTTCCTGCCTGCACCCTGGCCGGGGCTGGG
>RJWH01006080.1:0-61793 GCA_004363575.1 Solenodon paradoxus | reverse complement strand
CTTTCCTTTAAACACACACACACACACACACACACACACACACACACACACACACACACACACACACACACACACACACATATACACACACACGCACTCTCTCTCAAAGATGTAAGTTAGAGCAAGAGATCTGCATTTTGAAGGTTATGTATCTCTTAACATTTTTGAGCAGGAAAATCTAGCTTGCATACTTATTTATAAACTATGGTGTGACCTGGTGGCCTAGTAGATATGGCCACTAGACATAGTCCACATATATCCATCCCAAGGACCAGGTTTGAGACCCAGGTCTGAGGGAAGCAACCAAGATGAGCAACTAAATAAATGCTTTTTCCTCTTTTCTCTCTTCCTGCCTGTCTCTGCTCGCCTTCATTCCTCCCAGTATCGTTCCTTTCAAAAAAATTTATATACCACAGATTCTACATCAGTAAATAGTAAAAGCATAGTTTTTTTTTTTTTATTAAAATAATATTTCCACACTTTACGTGGGCCAATTTACATTTTAGAGACCACGGGTTTGGTGTAGAAAATAAGAGCTTCTAATTTCATAAGGAACCACTGATTTAACAAGGAACTCTTTAAAGTGTCCGAGAAAACATTTCTCGCTGGCATGAGTGAATAGCCTTCAGATATTGATGACCCGCTAGGATCCTATGTAAAATGGGTGTATGTATAAATATTCATTTTTTCTGGAGTTTGGTTGAGTCATTTGAATCAGATTCTTAATCTTTGATTTGCTGGTAAAACCACTGCTCTAGACCAGCTTCTCTGTAAGATAAAAAGATGGCAGATTGCCAGGGTCTCGGCAGTCAATTTGGAACTGAGATGTAATTTGCATTTACCGAGCTCCCGTTTCCTTGCTCCACAATGAGCCAGAACTTTCTCCATCTTCTCTGGTAGGTCTTCATAAGCAAAGCTATGTAGCACATCCTCCCAGCTGTGAAGCTGATTTTTCGTATCTTGAAATGTTGATACTACTTTATCAAGGAATAATTTGATGGAGTAAAATGCACAAATGTTAAATGGGCAGCTGATGAAGTGTGATAAATATGTCCAACTAAGTAAGTGCCTCCCAGATTAAGATGCAGAACTTCTCCATCACCTTCTTCCCTTTGTTGGAAGCCCTTCCTTCCTACCAGAGGCCAGCACTGCATGATTTCTCTTACTGGAACTTGATTTGCCTAGTTTTAAATATTATCTAAGTGGATTCATGTAGCATGTAGTCCTTTTTTGGTGATGATATTGTTATGGCAGAGCCTCCAGATGGTGAGAAGACTGACAGCTGAGCACTCAAAGTAGAGAAAAGCACTTTATTGCAGGCACTGGTGCTGGCTCAGGGGCATCGTTAACCTGAAGCTGAGCAACCTGGGGGACGGCGGGGCGGGGGTGGCGTCTAGGGGCACTTCTTTTATACTCTGAGGTAATGATTCATCTCCTTGGCTTCGTGGCTTCTACTGGCAACTCTTATTAGTCATGTACAGCTGCAGAGTCAGGAGGTGATGCTTGTTTGTCCTTGGTCATGATAACAGGACAGATGTGGTTTCTGTAGAATAGGACTTAGCTGCCGTCTCCATAGTACAACAACATTCCTGGCAGACTAACTTTTTCACTGGGGTCAGGGAAAAGGTCTTCTACCACAATTTCTTTTATTTGACATGTTGCTATTCATCATATAGTTGCACGCAGTGGTCTCTTTGACTGTTGAGCCACACTCTGTCATGTGATGTACCAGTTCATCCTTTCTCCTGCTAATGAATGTTTGGCTCACTTCCAGCTCTGGATCTTATGAACCAGTGATGCTATGGATACATATTTTGTGGACATATGCAGTCCCTTTAAGCATTTTTTATTAAAAATTGATTTACAACACAATGATTGAGACATATGATTCAACAAATATGTGCTACCACGGCACACCCACTGCTGAATTTCTTATAGTCCTCCACCACTGCCCATTGGACCCTGCTACCCTTTGCTCCCTCTGCCACCCCCTGTCCCCTCTGGTAACCTTAATTCATTTGTCAGATTCCAAGAGTTAACTTTTTTTGTTTGTTGTGTTTCTTTATATTCCACCTATAAGTGAGATCATTTGGCATTTGTCTTTCTCCTTCTGATTTATTTCACTTAGCATAATTCCCTCTAGTTCCATCCATGTTGTCACAAATGGCAAGATTTGATTTTTTCTTTTTAATGCCTAACATTCCTCTTAGGACTATACTCAGGAGTGAAATTTCTGGGTCATAGGATAGGTGCTATTGAACTTCAGTTAGAAACTGCCACACTTTTTTAAAAGCGATTGTACATTTTATAGTCTTGCCAGAAGTGAGTGTGTGTTCCAGTTGCTCTGTATCCTTGTCCACACCTGATAACTACTTGTCTTTTACAATGTAGCCCTTGTGTTGGGCATCGTTAATCTCCTCCTCTTCTCTATTTAACACATCTGAAGTTGAGATGATTTTTAGAGTTAATAGCAGAAGAAATTTAACATCAGAGAAATTGTAGCAACAGCTCTGAGGTTACTGCTTTAATTCAAATTTAGAGTTCATAGATGGAATTTGTTCATTGTTACTTTGCCCAAGAGATTTGTTTGGTAGCTCCATTTAAGGTAAATCTAAATTAAATGTGGATATCTCATTGGTTAAAATGTCTTCTAAAAAATCAGATTATCATACAACATTGAAACCAAAAATTATTGTACATATAGATTGCCACACATTGCATCTAGAGGCAGTATTTTCCAAATGTCTTGGGATAGTTGGTAGAATGTTCTAAGAGGATGGTATGACAACTCATGTGTTGGAACTTCTTCTGATTGATTTTTACAAAGAAGCCTCTTAACTTCTACTGGTCTATATTTCAGTTGTGGAAAACAGAAATGATGAGTTTAACTAAATAGGGAATGAAGACAAAAACTTGTTATTCTTTGATTTTCCTTGGAAGTGTTTTTTTTTTTCAAAATTATACATGTATGCAGTTCCAAATTCAAGAATTATAAAAGCAAACAATGAAGTATCTCCTTCTTAGCCCTGTCCTCCTCCTTGGAAGCAGCCCATGTTAATAGTTTCTTGCATAAACTTTTGGACATGTTCTATACAAAAACAAGCAAATCTAGATATCTTCCCTCTCCTTCCCCTCCTCCTCCTCTTCTTTTTTTATTTTTAATACAATTGCAAGCACATGAGGCAAGCTGTTCGATACTGCTTTTCTCACTTAACAGTATACTTTTAGTTTGAAATGTTCCTCCTATTCCTGAAGTCATGTCAAAAAGGTCAAGAATGCAAATTTGAGTTAGGGAAAGCTAAGTATTGCTACGAATGCCACCACGACTGCCAAGGTCAAGAATGACTTGCAAGAGTCTTTTCTCTCTGAAATAGTCTGTCGCCAACATTGCTTGGGGATCTCAAGGAGAAAGTGTTATGTTGTTCTAAGAGTCATGACATGCAGTTGTTAGTAAGTTAAAAATCATGCACTTTAACTTCTTTTTTAAATTCCTCGAAATATTCTTACCTGGTAGGTGGGCACGCCATCATTTTGAGGTAGATGAGCAGTTCTAGCTTTGGTGCAGTATCTAAATACTGTCTGTCTTTAGTGCAGCAACCCTGGAGTTTTTGAGATGGTGGACTTTTAGCACAGAAGAAAATCATTTAAGAACAGATCTAATTTTTTTTTAAGGAAAAGTTTAGCTAGGAATGAAGACAGAGGGAGACAGTAAGAGAGAGGATGAAGAAGCATTTTATTTTTATTCAGTTGTTCATCTTGGTGGTTCCTCCCTGGTCCAGGGATGTGAACCCGGGTCCTTGAGATGTATGTGGACTGCACTGGCTGAAGGTGGCTAGCCTAACTGCTACGCCAGCAGGGCAGGCCACAAATCTATTTTTGACTTTAACTCTAGAGGGTTCATAGAGTACCTGGAGTTCATTGGTGGGAAATTTATTGAAATGAATGTTGGGTTCTGATCTGGCTGGGGAATAAAGAAGTTTGCATTCTGCTGACTCCCTAAGTTTGCATTCTGCTGACTCCCTAAGTTTATCAGCACTGAGCCTATCATGTTTATGACTTCAGTAGCGTAGAAGTTAAAGAAGCAGATAGCAACTTTTGGGGGTACATGTTAGAACATATAAATATACAAATGATTTTTCTCTACCCCTCACCTCCTGACAAGGTGTTTGAGTTTAGCCACTTAGAAATTATGTGCACTAATGTAGTTGTTAAGAGCATGGGTTTTGCTGTCATTATGTCAGGGGTCATTGGAGCAAGATCAGACTCTTCTGCCACTTACCTCATACAGGACAGTTGGATGTTTCTTGATCCCATTTTTTTTTTCCAGCTGTAAAGTAAGGTTTACAGGAAATCTCATGGCATGCTAAGAGGACTGCTTGAGAGAATGAATGAAAAACTGTATACACAGTATCTGGCACAAATAAGAATTTAGTTAATATTTTGTGTCACATCTGCCCTAATGACTAAGGTTCTTAATATTTTTGGAATCACATCAGATTAATCTAGATCATATATATATAATTATTTTAAAAGATGAGTGAGATAGTATCCTGGAGAGTAATTGACAAGTTTGAGACCATGGATTGCCAAATGACAAAACTATAGTTAGAAACATCTGATTGGAAGGCTGTTGGCCAGCTGGCAAAACAGGTGTTTTAGGGATAACAGAAATGTTCAGTCAAGTTTATGGAACAGAGTAAGTGTCTCAACATTAACCCCAGCATCATGTCTTCATATATACTGGCCTTTTCATGGCTAAGGAATTTCCTGTTATCATTCCTATTAAATAGATAGGTTAAGTGAGATCCCTTCTGTAAAACCAAGCTGAGAAACTTTCTAAATTCTAACATTGATTGTCTTTGGGTTGATCTTGAGCTTTTTTTTTTTTTTTTAAGGAAAGGTATAAGTAGGAATGAAGGTGACAGAGGCAGGTAAGCAAGCAGAGGAAGAAGCAACACTTTATTTAGTTGTTCATCTTGGCCATTTCCCTGGCCCAGGATCTTGAACCGAGGACCTTGGGATGTATGTGGACAGTGCCTAGTCTAAACCTGGGTACCCCAGGTTGATCTTTTAATTCCAGGGAATTAAAAAAATCCTTCCGAACATTCTTTGAATCCTAGTTTTGAGGAATTTATTCCTATTCACACATGAATCATTGAAAATATCATGTTTCCCAAATTTGGAAGACTCTTCCTTTTCTTATTCCGAAGACAGAACTCACTGTGTTATCATTTATTTACTGAATTTTAAAACTCAACAGTTACCATATAGCAACCCTTTGAAAACTAAGCAAACTTGTGCCAAGCTCAGGTTGTATGTTTGTGTACATATGTGTATATGTATGTGTGTGTGTGTGTGTGTGTGTGTGTGTGTGTAGCCTCTCTCTCTGCATGTATCTCTGTGTGTTTCTGTGTCTGTATTCTTTTTCAGTCATCTTATGACTGAAAAGAGAAAAGATACTTAGAAATAAAGGTAGGAGAAGTCCATTCATCACCAGGGTCTGCCTCTCCACCTGACTAGTGTCTCCCCTGGGAGTCTTAACAAGGTGCTACCGAGTCCAAGTTCTGCTCCCTACCCCCAAGCAATCCTGGGAATGCTGTAATTTGAAGGCTGTTCTCTCACCTTCACCCCAGGCTCTGCAGGACCCCCTCCCACATTCATCTCTGGACCCATCAGGGATGCCGGCAAAGGAGGCATTAACATGGATAGATTGATAGCCTTGCGGTCACATCGATCTTCATACATGTTGAATATTATGTCAATTATTCATCACTCAGAGATATCATTGTGGGGAAAAATCACATTAAGAGGAGACAGCAAAACTAAAGGTTATAAATTTCAGCTCTGACACAGTCACCAGCTTTGGAGTTTGGTACCAGCTGCTTGGTGGTGGTGTCACGGGAACCAGGAGACAGGCTTTCTTTTAGAGATGTTCCCTTTTTAATGTCACCTCCCTCCAGGAAGAGGATCAACTTTCCAGAAGTGGAAAAGAGCTGAATAAATACAATACTCCTAGTGATCTGTAAATGCAATACAACCCAGTTCCCTCTGAACTCTAACATCACCAAGAATTTGATATGTCTGAAAATGCAGCTTGCCCTCAGTTGACTCCTCAATGCGTTATGTTCTCCAGCCCGACAGGGTAGCACAGACAGTTGTGTAAGCAGTTAGCAGATGCCTCACGGTGAATATCTCAACCCGGTGCGTAGAGTGGTTGATAGAATGTAGGAGTCAAGGATTCTGTCACTGGGCCATGACTGTCCTTCCAAACTTGCATTTCCTCATTTTGTGAGTGTAGGGATGTTGGCAGTTTCAGTGGTAGTTGTGAAGGTTAGATGAGATCATCTAACTCATATCAATCAGCCCCCCACCCCCACCAGCTCCTGAAGCCGCCATTTTTTTTCTGCCATACTTTGTTGGGAGGCTCTCGCCAAGATGTTCTTCGGAGTCTCTGAAGGTTCCAGGGGTGAAGCCCATGTGTCTCTGGAAGGTTCTGCCTGTGCTGTAGATGGCTTCTCTTGGAGACCTCATTAGACAAGGGTTGCTCCCCCTCCCCACGCTCGCCTCTCTCCCCGCTAAATATGGTTTCCTTATTCCATCACTTCAAATAAACCCCCATGCAGGAGCCATCTCTCCCTGTTTTCACTGAGTAAATGCTCCCTGAGCTCCTCCTGTGTGATGCGGAGGAGCAGAGGTGAACGAGAAGAAAGTCCTGTACCCCAGTGGGAATGACAGACTGGAGAGGAGTCCCAGCAAGTGTGAGGGTCTGTCTGGGTGGTGACGGGTGCCAAGAAGGCACTAAAGCAGGCTGGTGAGATGGGGCTGGAGTGGGTGCGAGTTCAGGGCAGAGGAGATGACCATGAAGTGTGACCTTCTGAAGGATTGGAAGGAGCCCATTCCATGATGATCACAGAAAAGTGAGCAATCTGGGCAAAGAGAGCTGCAAGTTGGGGCTTTGTATGTGAAGGAACTACAATCATTGTGGAAACTGAAAGGACGGTGTGACAGGAAAGCATGGTCTGAGATGATCAGAGGAATTGGCAGGTCTAGAATTTGGAGGTCTGAGTATGGAATGTGAACTGCATTCTCATACAACTGGAGGTGTATTTTGACATCTGGCGATGAGGAGGCTGATCCCACTGCCGTGTGTGCAGTAGACGGTGAGGGGAGAAATGGAAGTGAGGACGGGGGCTAGAGGCTCTACGGCGTGAAGGTGAGAGATGAAGGAGGCTTGAATGAGGGTAGTGTCAATGAGAAATGTTGCTAAATGGAGGGGTATTCTGGAAGCTCTGGAATTCAGTGGGTCCAGCTCCTCTGTGGACTGAGAGGACCTGCCTGCGAATTGACTGTGATGAGGGTAGAGTGAAGGAAAGAGAATAGCTCTTAGGTGTTGAAGAGGTTTTAGGTTTTGAATACCCCCAAATTAGGGACAAATGACAAGTTTTTCTTTTAAAAAATTTGTATTTATTATTTTATTTCACTAATTTTCATTCTTCAAATTAAAATAAACTCACATGTACAGGTTGCCCATATGTGTAGTTTCCCTATTCCTCAGATAGATTTCAACACCCTGCCCTTTGCCAAATCACCAAGGGCTCTTCACCATTGTCCTGTGGGCTGTGCCACCACTTGCCTGCCCCCAACCCAGCCCTGTCCCAGTCCCTATTGGTAGCTTCAGTTCTGTGGTAAGTATCCAAGGGTTGGGTTTGTTTCGTCTGTTTCTTTGTTTTGTCTATTCACATTCCACCCATGAGTGAGGTCATCTGGTATCTATCTTTCTTCTTTTGACTTATTTCAAATAAGTCAGCATAATCCCCTCTAGATCCCTCCATGTTGATTAAAATAACAGGATTTTCTCTCTTCTAAGGGCTGTGTAGTATTCCATTGTGTGTATGTACCACGTCTTCTTTATCCATTCATCTGATGTCGGGTACTTAGGTAGTTTCAGTTACTAGCTATCGTGAACAGGGCTACAATAAACATGGGGGTGCATACATCTCTGCAAATTAGTGTTTTTGTATCTTTAGGGTAAACACCCAGAAGTGGGATGGTGGGATCATATGGGATTTCCATCTTTAACTTTTTGAGCAATCTAGTTTTTCATAAGGGTTGCACCAATTTGTACTCCCACCAATAGTGTAAGTGTTCCCTTTTCTCCACATCCTTGAAATGTGTCAGTCTTTCTCTGTTTTGAGGATTTTCTCACTGGCTGTGTCTCCATGAGTCGTGGTCTCCTGTCCTTTCTGTCCCTTTTCTTTCCTCCTCTTGATGTTCCCCCTTTTCTCTGTGTGCTCTACTCTGAGGGCTGCATAATTTCGAGCAGAAGTTAACATTATTTAAAGCTTTAAAATTAAAAAAATAATTTTTTTAAAGGAAAGGTGCCGGCAGGAATGAAGGTGACCAGGTAAACAGGCAGGAAGAGAGGTAAAATAAATATTATGTTTCCATTTGAGTTATTCACACTGGTTGATTTCCCCCAGGATCCAGGACTCCAGCCCGGGGGTATGTGACCTGTGTCCTTCAGAGGTGATTGCCCTAACTACTGCTCCACTATTTAAAGCCTTTTATTGATAACCTACTGAGTGCCCAGGTGGTGCTAATCCCAAAGGGAATGAGGAAGAGTTCTCAAAGCCACTTTGTCCTGGTGCTCTCTGTGATGCCCTCAGGAGGAGCACCCTGCCCCTTTGCCCCCAGGGCTTTTCTGGAGGGACAGAGCTCCACCCTGCACACAGGGGTTTGTCGTCTGGGTCACTTGGGAGCTACAGGGTCAGGGGCTTGTTTCTGCCACCACCTGGCTGTGTGAGCTGGAGCCAGCTGATTCACCTGTTTAAGCTTCCCTCTCCTTATCTGTAACAGAGACAGCCCCTTCCTAGGGTTAGACTGGGATTGTTTCATCTAGGAGGAGAGGCTAGAGCTGAAAAACTATTCATTGACTTAAACAACGAAAACAATGAGCACAGGCACTTGATAAAAATAAAAACTAGATATTTAGTAAATCTAGTAATTGATGTTTGTTTAAAAATAAATATATTCCCTCTGTTGGACTCCAGTATCTGAGTTTTCATTCTCAGAGGTAGCTAATTTTTTCTATGCCCTTCTCAGAGGTATTCTATTCTTCTAAACCTATGTAGGTGAACTTTCTTCCTTCTCTTTTTAAAGCACAATGTAACTCCACCACATCTACTATTCCTCTTGCCCGCTTGGAGTAAGACTGTCGGGTACACGTCATGAACGTAGAGTTGCTGTGCTCTAGTTGGCATCACGGTATATTCATATTCACCGCATGCATGCATCATACATGATCTTCCAGTTCCCTCTTGATGATGGATACTTGGGTTGTTTCTAGTCCTTTGTTACTGAAAACAGTCCTGTCATAAATATTCTTGAGCACTTACTTTGATGTATCCATATGTCTGTACAAAGCATGCATAAAAGTAACTTTATGGGTCCAAGAGATACAGATTTCAGTTTTGATGGAATCAAATAATACACTTAAATATATGAGAATTACATCTCCTTTCCTCTGTCCGCAATCATGGTTCTTGTTTACACTGGGCTTTGTAGGATGGATAAAATGATGAGGGCTTTGAACATAATTTCCAGAAGAGAAAACTTTGAGTAAAGACTTAGGAATAAATACGACATGTTTGGGGACTACAGAGAGACCAGTCATATTAATAACTGTGATTTATTGACTGCCTACTAGCTTCTAAGATCTTTATATAGACTACCTCACTTAATCCTCACAACTCCAGGATTCAGGTTCCATTATTATTGCCATTTGACAGATGATGGCAGAGTCGCCGATAGGTTAAGTGTCTTGTTCAAGTTTATGCAACCTGTAAAATGGGAGAAACCAGAATTATGTAACTCCATAACTCAGGCTCTTAAATATTAGGCGATAGTGCCTGGAGAAAAAGAGAGAGAGAGAGAGAGAGAGAGAAAGTGAGAGTGTGTGTGTGTGAGAGTGTGTGTGTATGTGTGAGAGAAAGAGGAGAGACGAGAGAGGGGAGAGACAGAGAG
The DNA here is from genome assembly GCA_004363575.1 of Solenodon paradoxus. Taxonomy (NCBI): domain Eukaryota; kingdom Metazoa; phylum Chordata; class Mammalia; order Eulipotyphla; family Solenodontidae; genus Solenodon; species Solenodon paradoxus. Next base: position 51,770 of record RJWH01006080.1, on the reverse strand, counting down.
ACAGAGAGAGAGACAGAGAAACAGAGACAGAGAGAGACAGAGAGAGAGAGCACACGCATGTGCTTAAAGTACATAAGACTGTGTGTCTGGAGTTGTACCCATACTGAAGCTTGTCTCATGTAAGGGGCCTTTGAGTCACCTTGCTGAACATCCCCCACTACACAGGACCTTCTTTTACCATGTTTCTGTGGGTGCTCCTGTCTTCTGAGGTCTGCTTGATGCTTCTGGAGATTCTGAGTTGACTCTGGCCTGTGGTTGATATCATGACCAATGAGAAAATCCTGCCACATGTTGAGGAAGAATCTGCTTTTGTTCAGCTCCCAGGAATTTAATATTAATGTGGGCTCTTCAAGTCATTCAGAATGCAGTTAGACTCATTTGAATTCTCTCTTTCTTAGGGAGAGGGGATGTGGACTATAGTTCCATGTAAAAAGAAGAGATTTGCGTAGACTTCGGTTTCAGCAGTTTGTTCACGTTTGCCTTTTGGTCCCATCTGTGAATTCCTGATGTGAGCAGGACCTTCGTCACAGTCTTTCTTCCCAAGGTTTTAACTTTACCCCGACTGGTCAGAGACACTCTATCTCCTATTTGATGAAACCTGGATTTGTTTCCTGTGGGAGTTGGAACAGCTTACTTTGAGAATATCCTTTACAATGTGTGGCCATGAAGGACCTGTATATTCTAGGGAGGGACACTTGTGGAAAGAGCAGAAAGATTCATGGAGCAAGTGTCTGTGAATCTAGAGCTTCAGAGAACCTGCAGTCAGTCTGGTGCAGAGGTGGTATTGAAGGTGAGCTAACCTAGGCCAGGACCCTCAAAGGAAGAATTGGCTGTCGAGGAGATTACTAGGAGTTGCTCCCATGGGTGGTGAATATGGTAGAACTTAAGCCTGTTTGGCCATAAACTTCCAATATCCCTGTTCTCTCCATGAAGATGCCAATCAGTTGGGTTAGGGAACAAAGACAGAGGCTGGGTTCACAGTTGAGAGTGCTTCAGGGCCCCGTGAGTGCATTCTGAGAGATGAACTAGAATATTCCATGGCTGGGAAAGCCCTTCAACTGCAGGGGAAATTTGCTTCTGTTCCAAGCTCAGAAGTCCGCTCTAGATTTCAGAGTGACTATAAGGAACATTTTATTTCTTCCAAGTACCTGTCGCTCACAGTTTTGTAAAACAGATGTCTGGACAGTTTAGTAGAATGATTGAGGGTGAAGGCTCTGGGTTCAGATTTGAATTATGCTTCTGTTGGTATCGTGCCCTTGAGAAACATACTTAATTTCCAAGCCTCAATTTTCCTCTTTTTGAAAAAAGAGTTGGGTTATCTGCACCGTAATGTTAGGGTGATGCTTAGTCTGATGAGATTTGACACATAGCTGATATATATAGAGAGCACTTAAGATTATTAGTGCGATCTGGTCAAGCATAACTGTTAGATGAATAGCACATATAAATAGGATTCAAACTCCACTCCTTCACTCTAAAGTATATGCTCTTACCAATGACCTCATTACAGTAACTTTTTGCAACATAAGAGTGGGACTTAAAGTGGCCCAAGTCTTTTAAGCCAGTCTTTATGTGCACCAATTCAAGTTCTTGGAAGTTTCTGTTAAGTAAGTCTGTTTCAATGGAGGAAGATGGGAAAGAGGAGCATTCATTATAACCAAAGCCTATCTTTGTTGAAGTCTAGACCCCTCTACCCTCTTCCTAGGTAAAGCAAGGAAGAGGAGTGACGCATTCACTCAGGACTGACGTTAGGCGTCTCCCCTGGATGTCATGTGGTTCTTGAACTTGTCCTCATCCTGGAAACAGCTGGACCTTTGCTTGACCAAACCCTAAATGGAAATTTCAATTCGTGCATATAAGAAAGAAAATCAATCCACAAGACAGTTGTATGGGAAGCATGTGGTTTTAAGTGTTAATTCCAGAAATTTGGGAAGTTGTGTGCTCATAAAACATTGGAGCATAGAAATAGGAGTATGTTGTTTCGTGAAGCAGGCTTATGGATTTTCTCCTCGGGGCTCAGTTACATGTTGAATTGTTGCTCAGAGTTCCTTCTGACACGTTTACAGGGGAAATAGAAGTCAGTAGTGCTGGACACAGTCTGGGATGTTTGCTTAACTGACCCCTTACCTATGCCCCCTTGCAAAGGAGCCCTCCGGGCTGCTCTTTCACCGTGTCTCCACCTAGTGGCCACAGCTGCACAGACCAGAGTACCATGGAAGGCCATAGAGAGCTCTGCTCAGTTTGGTCTGGTTTCTTGTCCTGGGATGAGGCTTGAGAGCTGAGGGGGAGGTGCTTTACCGTGACTGTGAATTATGGTGTGTCTGCTACGGTTCATGAGGAATTAAGCACAGACATTGAGAGTAAGCGCGCACTTTGGAATCCTTATAGCACTTTAACAGAGTAATTTTTTGTCTATGGAGTCTAATAATAAAAATTAGGGTTTATTTCACCTTGGAATAATTCATTTTTACTGTGTTTTAGTACAGATTGCTTAAGAAACACTAGATTTCAGAGAAGCAAGAGTAGACCCGCAGAAATAAAAGGTAGCATTAGATGTTTGTAAAGGGGCCCCTGGTTCCAGTCCACTCTAGAGAGGCTGATACCATTCGTGCCCTTGGATTCCAAAAATACCATGCCTGGGTCCTTATAAGGAGTGTTCCTTTTTTTGCTGAAGCTTGCGCAGAAATTTTATGGGTCTTGAAACGAGAGTCCTGCTGACTATGTTCACACCAGTCTCCAAGGAGGGGAGGCTGCTGGTCTCCATCCTAATTTCTGAAGTTCTCGTAACCCAAGACTCCATCAAACCAATCCACAACAAGTCACCTTTTTATTCTCATCCTGGCCTGACCTTTACCTTTACCATCTAAAATAAAATGGTTCTTTATGTAGGAATTATGGAGAAGAGAAAGAAGAGAAATAGCTGAAATAGAGTTAAACTATATCTATATGGAGAGCCTACTGTGTACTCCAAGAAAGCAAGTGTGTGCTGATGCACAGACTTGACAGGGGGAGCTCCCATCAGAGTGGGAGGAGAGATAATCAACCTCCAAATCAATCAATCAATAAACAAGATCAGGTCACTGAGTGATACAGGCAAAGAAGGGAATGATATGTGACAAGCCAAAGTGATCAGCCTCTCAAAACTACCAGCTAAGGCAAGGTGGAAGGTGAGGCAGAGGAGAAAGACTGATAATCAAAACAAATGTTAATTATTAAAGGCTAACTCTGTGCCAGGAACTGCCAAGTAACGTATCCTCATAAGATTCCCTAACTTGTCCACAATGACAGCTGGGAAGACCAGAAGGCAAGGCATGAATCTATATGCAGTGAGATATTACTTAGCTATTAAAAAAATAAGTTTTGCCATTGAGAAAGCATGGATGATGGCATGCGAGGGTATTATGCTTAGTGAAATAATCAGATGGCGGACAAACTCTGTGTGATTTTACTCATATGTGGTACATAAACAAACAGTTGAAAATTATGAGACAAAAACAAGCCTTTAGACTCTAAGAAGAAAATAGTGGTCACCAGAAGGGAAGAGGGGAAGTGGGAAGGGATGTAAATCGGGCAAAAGTGGTCAACTCTCTGGTGATGGAAAGAAACTACAATTCTGGTAAACAAAAGACGGTGTATATATGTATGTGGAGATATATGTTTGTGTGCATGCGTGTGTGTGTATGTATATGTAGATGTTGATTTGAAAGGCTATATAGCTGAAACCTGTATGTTATAAACCAATAATGCTTCAATAAAATAAAATGATAAAATAATATGCGTTACATCAAAAACCCATAGTCTTAACCACCTGTGGAGGGCAGTAGAATAAAAAAAAATGAGTCTCAAGAGCATGAGTGTTTTTTTTCATTCCCGTGAATGGTCAGGTCTTGTCATTCTTAATTCCTGGTGAATCAAGGCCATGAAATCCCTTCAAGTATGCATTTTCTCTAAAAATCAACTTCAAAAGCTTCCTTTTCAATGAAGCTGGCCTGATTTATTAGTAAAAACTAACAGTAGCCAAGAACTTTGGGCCATGTAAAAGCTATTTTTCTGGGAAGCATCTCGAATAATAGAACAAGAAAGAAGCTTGGATCTTAGAACATTCTTTCTCCAAGCAGTGGCAGGAAATGGCTGTAAAATGTCTCATAAAAATCTTGTCAAATGTACAGACAGCAAGGACCTAAACAAGTTGAACAGAAATTGAATGAGTCACTGAACATCTGCACAGCATTCTCCACAGCCAGAAGGGCCGGGGGCGCATGTATTTGTTTACAGGTGCTAACCAATCCATCACCCATCCTTACCACCCATTTAACCATGCCCTCCCTCCCTCCCTTCAGGGCATACCTCCTCTCGCCCCACTTCCATTCTCTTGATAGGTTAGTACAGATGTTTTCTAATAACAATGTCAGGTGACTGAAGTCATTCATCTTCTTAGGCTTATCGTATAGGTAGGTAGATTCTGAATTTAGGTTTCCATAACCAGCTCCAGGCAGATTGCCGGGCATTCAAGTAATGATCAAAGACTTAACACTGGAGCACTGGAGGCCTTGAAGTGTGGAAGAGATTTATGCTGTACTGGTTCAGGTACAATAAAAATAAGTCCATTCCAATCCTACCACTCTAGAATTCACTAGTGTTCTAGTACACCCTAGGAGCAATCCCATATACGTCCCGAGGTCCTGGGTTAAAGATCTGGGGCCAGGGGTAGAGGGGAGGGGGAGCAACTAATATGAACATCTAAATAAAAATAAAGTGCTTCTTCTGCTTTGCTTCTTCATTTTTGCCTGCACCTTCCCTTCAAAGAAAAAAGAATAACTTTTATTGGTTTTAGTGTTATACTTTCTATGAATTAAAAACATACCAAAGCAATTAATATTACTGAGTAGTAAAATCAGTTCTCAGCTTTTAGACAAGACATTTGATTTCGCTGAGCATTCTCTGAGTTTTATCGTCTTTGTAAGGAGCATTATAACTTCTTCTGAGTGGTGTTGGTCACTCATTTGACAATTTGAAAAATTTTTTTATTGTAATTATGCATTAAAATAATTTCCTATGTATAGGTTTCCCATTTCTTAGATATATGTCAACACACCATGCCCTCCACCAAATCACCAACTGTTCTTCCCCATTGTCCAGTGGGCTCCGCCACCACTTGCCCCCACCTGCCACATTCCCTTTTGGTCAACTCAGTTCTGCTGCAAATGTTTCAGGCTTGGTTTTGTTTCATCTCTTCCTTTGTTTTGCCTAGTCACATTCCACCTATGAGTGAGGTCATCTGGTCTCTATCTTTCTTCTTTTAACTAGTTTCACTTAGCATCATCCCCTCTAGTTTCGTCCATGTTGATTCAAATGACAGGGTTTCATCTCTTCTAAGGGCTGTGTCATATTCCATTGTGTATATGTACCACATCTTCTTGATCCATTCATCTGACGTTGGACACTTAGGTAGTTTCCAGTTCTTAGCTATTGTGATTAGGACCACAATAAACATGGACATGCATACATCTCTGCGGATGGGTACTTTTGTATATTTTGGGTAGATACCCAGAAGTGAACCGATGGGATCATATGGGATTTCCATCTTCAGTTTTTTGAGGAATCTGCACACTGTTCTCCATAGGGGTTGCACCAATTTGCACTCTCACCAGAAGTACGAAAGTGTTCCCTTTTCTCTATACTCACCAGCATTTGTTGGCAAGTATTTTGTGGCAGATTCCACAGCCCCTCGGTGTACACCTCTCTCCATGCCCGCATGTAATTCCTTCAGTTCAAACGGGGTGGAACCTGTGACTGTGATGGGATAACTCTCCTGTGATTAGTTCCCAGGCAGTTAACTTTGAATTAATCAAAAGAGAAATTATTTGAGGTGGGTCTGACCTATCAGATGAACCCTTAAAAGGAACTGGGTTTTTCAAAAGCCAGAAGAGATTCAAACTGTGACAAATTCTGTTGGCCATGAAGACATCCATGAGTTTTACAACAGCCTGAGACAGAAGAGCCAGCCAACCCACACCCAGACGCTTCACCCAGGGACACTGAGGTCATAAATTTGTGTTGTTTAAAGGCACTGAGTTTGTGGTTATTTTGTTATGTGGTATAGGAAATGAATCAGAGCTAGAGACAGATTTTCATGACAGATTTTTCTTACTCTTTGTCATGCTCAGGGGCAAATGGTCAATGGTTACAAGTTATTTTGTCTTTCAAATGCTCGGTTTATTCATACATCACACATTCACACATCACACGACATACACAGTCAGAAGTGAAACTTGTGGCTGTGGTCATCAGCGGTGGTCAAGCAGGCTTCTAACTATACGAAAACCAGACCTAAACAAGCTGGCTCAGCTGGCCAGGGTATGATCTCAGAGCGGCAGGGTACCTAGCTTGGAGCACACAGCTTACCACGGGAAGTCTCTAGCACTGAGTCTCAGCGCAAGGTCCCAAAGAGGCTGGCATCTGTGGCTCGTGTACGTAGTATGTAGGAGTCTGTGCAACTAATCTCATGCATTTTACTGCAGCTTTTATGATCATTTTCCATTGAATTTTATCTAGTCTATCGGGAGCAGATGCATGGTTACCAGTAGCCAGAAGTTGTGGCAAGGCTGGGCTGGTGAGGGAGTGTGATCAGCTGGCGCAGAGGTGACTTAGCCATAACTCTCAACTCCTTGCTTCAACTGCTACCAGGCTTTTGTTAGCCTGAATGCTTCCATTTTGTTTTTTAACTGTCCTAAAATCACCACATTTCACTTTTCTGTTTCCAATGTTCACTACACTCTTGCAAGCCAAACTATGGATGCAGTGGAAGCTTCTGGAGATAGATGAATTGTGAAATTTGTGAGGTGTCAACTGTTGGCAGATACATGTCAATGGAGAGGACCCCAGGTATCCTAAGACTCTCTCAGACATTGCTGCTATTTTCATTCTGTTAAGCTTATCGATCACATTTTACAGGTTGACTCTTGTGCTTGGAAGGGGAAAGGGGATACTACAAAGATGCACATCACAGGGCTGGCCTTCAGGAACTTGTTCTTTATGCAAAAGTACTGTTAATAAGAACATCTGACTATTACAATTTCAAAATGCAGACCTCAGCAATGATTTGGGAGATCCTCAAAGGAGGGAAATGATAAATTCCACCTGAGGTGAGTTAGCAAAAGTTGCATTTGCGGTGTTTGAAGTAGGAGTTGGAGGATCATCCTCCTGAGACGGCTGATGGTTTTTCCAAAAGCCCTTCCCTCCTTCCTTGCTGGGAATCTGTTGTTCCCCAAAGGGACTCACACATTGATCTTGACCGACCTAAGCCATGGGATGGTTAATTGGGGAAATCTAGTATGACCCTTAATTTTGGTGGGTCAAGTCTATTGGAATGAACGACCCACAGACTCAGGTATTGTCTGCTGCTGCTTTTGCACTGCAGAGGCAGAGGTGAAGGATTGTGACAGCCCACAAAAGCCATGAAGTCTAAACAATTGAGACTCTGGCCCTTTACAGAAAAATGTTCGTTGACTGCTAATCTCAGTCAGCCTGGTGGTTCCTGTCCTCTTTCTAGTACCAGGTTTATTTATTCTTGTGCAATTGTTTTTTTTTTTAAATTTTTGTTTTATTATTTTTATTAACTTAATATTGCAACAACTTTGCTTTACAAAGTAATATCAGCCTGCATGTGCAGGCTCCCCATTCCTCAGATACCTGACAACACACCCTACCCTCAACTAAAAGACTGAAAGTTCCACTGGACCACTACTTACCCCCATCCCCTTCCCTTCCCGATGGGTAACCTTAATTCTATCATGGCAGGAGAGTAAGCTGAGACACACTGATGAGATAGATGCTGGATCCATCCAGAAAGAATTCATGGGGAGTTCTGTTTGGTCAGGAACACACATAAGTTTATTAAAAGCAGAAGCAGAGAGTTGAAGCTCCCTGCAGGCCGGGAAAGTTTCATCCAGGGAATGCACACGTGTGTTTAACACCTGTGCTGTCTGCCTCTCAGACGAGATGAATTCTTGTATATATATGAGGGGTAGGAGTTTCTTTCTTCAGGGTGTGTCCAGGTTACCTGCAGTAAAACACGGTGTGAAATCTAGGGGTGTGTCCTAGACTCCAGTTGCTAAGGTGGGGTCCCTGGTCTTTGGGGGTCCTTGCTCTTAGAAGTCTCAAACTTAGAAGTTTGCCAGTTCATCTTCTGCTCAGCTGCATACTGCCCTATAGATTTTAAGCTCTACTGTTCCCACAGCAAGTTCTATTGCTAGTATCCAAGCGATGGTTTTTGTATAGTCTGTTCCTTTATTTTGTTTCTTTATATTCCACACATGAGTGAGATCACCCATCCAGTACCTGATTTAGGAATGAGAATGCACTAACTTTGGCTAAGCAGGTGGGCTAACGAACCTGCTGGGGTCTCCTTCGTGACTAGCAGTCTCTCAAGAAGGTGCCCACTCCTTCTGCTCTGTGTGCCTTCGCTTGGAGGTGAGATCTCGTAACTGCTGAAACCACTTTGTGACCTTAGAGTGAGCCTGACAATAAGAAGATGTGCTGAGGATTTCAAACTGATGCTCGGAAAAGCACGTTTGTTCTCGATGGTTCTATGAGCAGCCCAGTTAACCACCCCAGGAGCTGTTATATCTCCAGATTTTGTAATATGTACCATAGTAATTGTTTGAGCCAGTGGAGTTAGGATTTTCTGACTTGCAGCCAGGAACAATAGGGAAAGAACTTAGCTGCAGACATGGTGTAAAGAATGAATTAGAGGGGTGAGAAGTAGAGGTTCCTGAAGAGAGGGGTCAGTCTTGATTGAGAACCACTGTCCTAGAGCAAGACCCCTGATGTTACCCAAGAAAGAGCATGGGCAAAACAGTTAGAGAAAACAGTCAGAGATTGGGATTCTCCGGCCCCAGCCCAGAACCACTGAATCAGAACCCTTCGGAAGGGCCTGGAAAGATATGGGTTACAAACCCTCCAGGTGATTCTGATGCCACCTGAGTGTGAAAACCACTGCTCTAGACAGCTCATTAGCCACTGTTAAATTACAAGGGAATCTTTTCTTAAAAAGGGACCAGATATTTCTAATTATTTGAGAGGCTGGAATGCCTGGGAGTAATTTTTCAGGGAGGTGGTAATGATAGTCCTACCAAGGGCTTAAGAATTGGGGAAGTATGGAATGTTGCTAGCACTAAGCTAATTACATTTTGAAGGAAAAAAGGTGTGAAGGTTCTTGGCTCATTTGCATTCTGAATTCAAAAGCCCTTCCTTCTATGAATGTAAAACTAATCAAGTTAATTATGCCACTGTTTTTTTCCTCTGTAGATTAAGGACAGTACATACATCAGTGACATGATACATTTTAAAGTCTATTAATTTTATTGCTTCCCTGGTTTAGGGGAGACACACATTCTTTGCTAACCCTTGCTGACCTCATTCATGCAAACAGCATTTATTGAACCCTTTTCAAAAAAAAAAAAAAAGCATTCGAAGATGAAAAAAGGGAGGAGAATTTCCAGCTCCTCTTTACAGTGTAAAGCCTATGGGTTTGAAATGGAATACAGACTCATAGATGAGAAGTTAGAAACGGAGAACACACAGCTAAAATTAATAGCTCTTTTGGCAGATTTCTTTCTCATCACAAGTATGCACTGAGAGAACATTTACAAAGCTCATTAATATTGTAGAGATCAACCCATAGAATTCATGACCAAAAGCAGGGAAAAAACAGGCTTTATTTCACAGGTTGACTTTGATTGATTGATAGTGACTGCTTAGGTCTTGTTTTGTGGGGGTGAAACATGTCTGTCTTAATCAGCCTCGGCTGCCGTAACAAAATACCGTAGATGGGGTGGGTTAAATAGCTGGAATTTATTTCTCACAGTTTTGAAGACTGGAGTTCCAAGTTCAAGTGCCAGCAGGCTCAGTGTTTCTTGAAAGCTCTCGCCTTGCTCTGCAGATGCCGCTTTCATGTGCCCTCATGTGGACTTTCCTCAGTGTGTGCACCAGGGCGGGGGACGGAGCAAGCAGGTTCTCTGTACCTCTTATAAAGGAACGGATCCCATCATGAGGGCCTCGCTTACATGACCTCAACTAACCCTAATTATCTTGCAAAGGCTCTGTTCCCAAGTATCATCACATCAGGGGGCAGGGCTGCAACATATACATTTGAGTTGGTGCATAATTCAATCCATAGCAATGTATGAGGCTGTCTGAGTTTCGTGCGAGGAAAGGCTGTAATAGATTGGCGATGTTTGTGATGGGTATAGCAATGAGAGTGTTTTATCACGGGCGTTAGCTAGTTGTCACATCTCCCCCAATTTCATTCTTTTTTTTTTTTTAAATCAGGTAGGATAATTTCAGGTTAAAACAAAACAAAAACTTGCTCAAAGTCATTGCAGGAAAAAAAAAAACAGAGAAAAGAGGAATATATTACTTTATATAACTGAATGCCTTTGTTTAGGGGCTCTGGTCCCTTTTGATCTAGGGTTCAAAAGCTACCATACTGGCTTTTTTCTCTTTCTCAGTATCGACAGTGATCAGTGATGGCCATGAAAATAGCAGCTAGCATGTGAGGTGCTTCAGTATGCCAGTCACGGTTTTCAGCACTTTACAAATTCACTTATTCCTCATGAGTTTATGAGGTAGGTGGTTTCTATTTACTAGTGAGGAAAGTGAGGCATAAGGATAGTAAGTAACTTGACCAGGACTGTGCAAGAAGTAGAGGCAGGATTTGAGTCTCCATGAGTTAGAGCCCATGCTTTAAACCAGCAGTTAGCAAACTACAGTCTGTGGGCCAAATCCTGCCACTAGCCAGTTTGTAAATAAAGTTTTATTGGTGCTCAGTCACAGTCACATTTATTTGCATGTTAGCAGTGGATGAATTCATCCTACAGTGACAGAGTTGAGTTAGAACAGAGATTGTATGGCCTGCAAAGCTTGAAATATTTACTACCTGGCTCTCTGTAGGAGGAATTGGTTGACTCCTACTCTGAACTCTCTTCGGCTTTATGTGATAGCAAGATGGCCTCCCTGCTCCCAATACTAATTCTTTTTTTGTTCATGTTCATTATCAGTGCCGTGATTGCTCAAACAAAACCCTGTAATTGAGTCTTCCTGGACCTGGTTGACCTGATTTAGGTTATCTACTAAAACTGTGGTCAGGGCCCATTGATTTAGCCCAGTTTCCATTCTCTGGAGCTGGGAATAAGATCAACAGCAATCAAGCTACACGACTGGTGTTGGGAAAGAATGATCTACCCTGAGGAAGAGCTAGGGATTTTATTGTAAGAATGAGGGCAGCACCCTGGGCAGTGAAAACAAATGTTGGCTACTTTAATAGTGCCTCAGTTAGTGCATTTTCCTATTAAATGAGGTAAATGGAAATACTGGATGGAAATATTTCAGTAATGTACTCAGGTGATAACTCCAGTCCCCATCCCCATTTCCTTGATCTAAGTCTCACTTTGATCTAGTAGCCAGACACTAATGATGATTATTTCTGGAAACGAGTAAAGGATTATTAAAGGTGAGAGGAAGAAAAAATTCTGAAAGGAAAGGAGAGAATTTGAGTCTACGGCCAACTTCTAGGTTGAGCATTAGATCTTTAATCTACAGCTGACATATATATGTGTGTGTGTGTGTGTATATGTATATATATATATATATATATATATATATATGTTTGTGTGTGTGTCTATAACTTTCTTTTATATACAACTCTATACTTGTCCTTTCCTGCTATGTAATTCATGCTTTCTTGCATTGTCTTGCAACAAGTACAAAATTAAAGATATTTTCTGGTTGATTCAGAGTCATCATTATAAGCATACTGTCCTATGTTGTGATTTGTGATGCTCTCCTTTTGATGGGTAGTCAGGACTTTTTTCTCCAACATAAAACAGCCTCATATTGCTAGGGCACTTGAATCTCTCTCACCTTTAAAAGAGTCTCCTAAAATGCAAACTATAATATATACATGTAGAAAATGGCATGCAACACATGTGGAACATCATGAATTATTATAAAGGGAAGTCCTTTAAAATGGTAAATTTGTTTTGTGTTGCTCAGATGTCTTTGGAATGCTGTCTCCTAATCAGACCTCCTTTTTCCTGTATAACTATTGCCTCAAAATTTAATTCTTTTTAAAGAGAGGAAGGAAGGAAGGGAGAGGAAGAAGAGGAAGAAACAGCTCTAGTTCTTCTGTTTTTTTTTTTTTCCCCCACTCTGTGCTGAGTCTAGAACAGGTGTTCTAGAACACAGGCCTTGGGCTGTATGTGGTTTGCATACCAGCATCTCAGTCACCTGAGTCACAAGGACATGCCCTATTGTCGTTAACTTTATAGTAACCACTTGGTTAAAAGACATTTGGTGCAATCCAAAGCACTGAAAGTTTTGATTCACCCCAAAAGGTCCTTGAAATTTGGTCCTGTCAAAAAAACCCTCATGTAGGAAAGTCCCTGAGTTCCAATAACCTGTAACTTGTAGTTTACAGGATTAGTAGCTGAAAAATACAGTCATGCCTTCTTGGTCCAATGATTGCGTTGTGGCTGCTTTGCCAATAATAACTCTTCTTGCTTCAATAGCCTCCCTGGCAATGGCACATGGAGTTAGGTAGATATGCTGAGGTTTGAATTTTGCAGAAAAATGGGATTTATATTAATTATACATAGTGAGGAAGATTCCTATAAGAAGATACCTATGAACGAGAAAAATAGAATTCAAAGCAGATGTCACCCTCCAAACCCTAACCCTGTTGAACTTGATGATGAGGATGGATAAGAATAAATGTGAAATCCAAAATTCATCATGAATTTACAATGAAAATACCATAAATAAAATTTAGATACAATTAAAATTTTGTATTTCATGCATTGTGGCCCAAATATGCTCATGGATGATTTTGATAGAGTGAAATTTGAAATACCTTTTGATAGAGATCAAATGTCTCAATGAATGTTTTAGATAGGAACAAATGTCCTATGAGGAACCACTTCCTTATTTTTCTTTACAGTCTTACCACCTAAGTATGTACCCTAACTATTAGAGTTCAGTCTTTCTTATTTGTGAATTTTATGTGGTTACAATTGTGAAGCATATATTTTTGTCTGTTTTTTTTTACCTAACCTCACATTTGTAAGATTCATCCATGTTATTGAACAAAATTATAGTTTATTTATTTTCATTGGTGATATTCTATTTTGTGAGAGGAATATATTGCTTTGCTCTATTGAATGAATAGTATTGCTTGATATACATGTTCACAAATCTGTTGGGTATATATTTAGAAGTGGAATGTGTGCTGGATCATAGGGTATGAAAATCTTTATTATTAGTAGGTAGTGCCATACCCTTTCCCAAAGTGGATTTATAGTCTCAGCAGCAGTGTATGAGAGTTCCTGCTCTGTGATTTCTTGGCCAACACTTGATAGTCTTAGTCCTTCTCTTTTCATTCATTTCGCGACATTATTGTACTGTACATTTCCCTGATTACCGAGCAGAGTAATATTTATGTTCCTTGACTTTTTGGATAGCTTTTTTTGTGAATTGCCTTCAAGTCTATTACCAACTTTATGCTGAACTTCTATTTTATTTTAAATAGAGATTTAGAAACTATTTTTCAGAGAGGGAACTCTGTTCCTTGATCCCAACAATATCCTTTGCCCGTGCTTCTTCTCATGCCTCGAATGCTTCTGTCTGGATGTCCTCAGGTGGCTCCCCTTCCCTCTGCTCCTTAACACGTTGCTCCCCACGGTTCTCTCCTCACTCACATAGTGTCACTATGTTCTCCCTGTGTAATCATTCTGACAAAGGCCATGGCACACTGATGACTACCTCTCCATCATATCTAGGGACATCTCAGTCACCCATCTTGATCCTGATGCCTAATGGGGATCTCTTTCCACCTGCCTACCTCCCTACTCATCAAACCCAATAGGCCCCAAATTAGACCCCTCATCCTTCCCTTTCCCTCCCCCTTAACCCTACGCCTGCTGCTTTATTCTCTGTCTCAGTTTATGCCACTGCTTATCATCTTAGCTACTCACCTAGCCATCTTCACTACATTCTTTCTTTCTCACCTCTTCAGTTGTTCCTCCATCCCCAGGTCAGGCCTTCAGCATCTACTTCCTGAATAATATCAACATATTCCTAAGTAGACTCCCCGTTTTCAGTCTTGTCCACTTCTAATGTATCATTCACACTGAGAATAGAGTGGTCTTTGAACACACAATTCCAACTATGTCAGTTCTCTCCTTAAAAATCTTCTAGTGGTACTCCCTAGCTTGGAGAGTGGTGTCCAAACTCTCCAAATGGCCCTCGGTAATCTGGGCTCTGCTCCCTCCCCATTAGTACTTAAGCTGCTTCTACCCAACTGTGTTTCCTTTCAGCAAAATCAGACGGGACAGGTATATTGAAAGATAGATGGAGCTTCTCAGCCCTGTGTCTTTGTGTATGTTCATGCCTGTCTGGTGGGTCCCCGACTTCCTTTAGGCTTGAACGCTGTTCCTTTCTTCCAGGATTCCTGTGTGCTAACCCGACACAACCATGTTAACCCACAGATATCACTTACAAGGTCATATTGAAGTTACCTATTGGAATTGCATTTCTTAGATTGTATTCCTGTTGTAACTTGTTTTTCTGTGTAGCTTATTCTGTGGCCTATGATCAAGTAGGAATAATTGATGAAGTGACTGACATGTGGGTAGATAATGGCTGGCACTTAATAAGATGAGTAAATGCTCTTTAAAAAGAATAAATGCCATGGCCGTAGCTGTGCCTACATGGATGGCAGTGGGTATCAGTGTGAATCGTTCTCCCTGCACTGCTTGACTGAGTTTGGTACTGTAAATGCTGAAATGCTTCTTGAGTGGGAATGATAACTTCTTATCAAGACCTTCCACTTACGCTTACATAGACTCATTCGATTTAGACACACACACACAAAAACAATGAAATAAGGTCGGTCTTAGTCCCAAAAACCTGGCTTCAGTCTTGGTCTTGGAGTAACTCTGTGTGGTCTTGGACTGGCTTACCACTGCTCTCTGCATGAAAGTGCCTCAGTCAGTGGAAAATAACTCCATAATAATGTTCAGTTATTTCTCATCACCAGAACAGTTATTTCACTCACACTGTAGTTGTGAGTCCCCCTTATCTTCAGGGACTATGTTGCAAGACCTGCAATGAATCCCTGAAACTGTGACTAGTACTCACCCCTATATATACTATCATAGATTTTCCTAAACATACATACTTCTGATAAAATTTAATGATTAATTAGGCATAGTAAATAGTTAATAACACCAAAGGCTAAAATAGCATCATCATAATAATATACCATAATAAAAGTTATGCAAATGTGGTTCTTCAAACTATCTCACTGCTCATACTATTTCTGGACTGTGGTTGACTGTGGGTAGCAAACTGGAAAGCACAACTGTGGATCCCGGGACACTCCTGT
The DNA here is from genome assembly GCA_004363575.1 of Solenodon paradoxus. Classification (NCBI taxonomy): domain Eukaryota; kingdom Metazoa; phylum Chordata; class Mammalia; order Eulipotyphla; family Solenodontidae; genus Solenodon; species Solenodon paradoxus. The sequence continues at coordinate 36,328 of RJWH01006080.1, read as the reverse complement.
AATGAGCAGGTGAAAAAAGGGAACCATTACAATCTGAAGTGGGGTCATATAACTTTATTATCCACTAAGCCAGTGGAGTTTTCAATTGTAAATGGATCCCCAGTCCAGATATAAAATGTGACAAAAAATTTTTATCTTTATTCCAGGTTGTATTCTTAAGTAGTTGTGAAGTACCTACCATTCCTACAGGAAGGATCACAGATTCAGAGATGATTCTCTGAAGGACAGAATGTTGAGGCTGTGTGTGTGTGTGTGTGTGTGTGTGTGTGTGTGTGTGTGTGTGTGTTTGATGTTCAGAAACATCTGTTGGAGAAGAGGAAAAAAACTGTGATCACCCTTCTTGCTGATGCTGCCCCATGACCCTCTTGGGACTTCATCTGAGATGAATGGATGGAATTAACCATCCCTGGGCTGGTCAGAATGAAGAGCTGTTTTGAGTCAGATTGCTTTCCTGAAATGACATTCTTTTTGTACTTGGGAAAAAGTCAGCTTTTTAAATGAATTTTCTTTTTCCACCGTGGGTTCCATTATGAATTTCTCTGATGTTTGTCACCTCTTCAATGAGTGTCTTATCTTTCATCAAGAAACATCACAAATGTAACTAATTAACCTTTTTGCCTTTGCAAAAAGAATATGAGGCAGGCCCTGGTGGAGCTGGTGGAGCAGTGGTGAGGACAATTGCCTCCAAAGGAGGAAGGCTATATATCTCCGGGGGTTAATAACCAGTGTGAACAACTAAATACAAAATAAAATAAAATACTTCCTCCTCTCTCTTCCAGGCTGCCTACCTACTCGCCTTCACTCGGGCATGCACTATTCCTTAAAAAAAAAAAAAAAAAAAAAAGAGATGAACAATAAGAGTAATGTCCCTCATCTAGTCAGAGAGGAACGAGGGGCTGAAAAATAGTCTGCCATTAGGCAAGCACACCATGGAATAAATCCCAGGTGTCCCAGCCCCACTTCATCCTGTCAGAGTTGAGTCGCAGGCCACAGGACCCCTCAGACTGCACTTAGCAGGGCTGTGTCACACCCAGTGTGTCATATGACCCACTTTGCTTCCCTCTGCTGAGAAACAGGTGGTGTTTACCATGCAATTCTCTTTGATACATTCAGGCTGACTATTCATAAGCCACCTGTACTTGAGTTGGAAACCACTGGTCTAAATGAAATATGACTTTCGATTAGGCTACAGTCAGAGAAGCTGAACTAAAGCTGAATTAGAAAGGCAGTCAAGTTTCTTCAATTTTTTCTGTTTTTTTAATTAGAATGACGTGGGGCATGTCGAGTAACATCCAGCCTTCACACCTCACACATTTCCTGCCAACCTGCCCATCCAGCCCCCTCTAATTCACTGTAGTCCCTCTCAGCCGCCCACAGGGCCTTCCCCTTTGATAGAGTGGGCACCCAGGCAAACGAAAATGCCCATCTTCTCCCATCCCTGTCTTGTGGTGTCAGGCATGTGCTCAACTCTGAGCGATTTCTTTGGGGAACTGACTTGCCTTCTCCTAAGTATGTCAAGGGGATGGTTTGCCTTACCTCTTGCTTCCAAGTAGGAGGGTTGAAATAATAGCTCTTGTCACTTCCCTTCGTCTTGTTATGGGAGATGTTTAGTGCGAGAGCCAGGATGCGGGGGTAATATCTTGGATGTGATCATGTTGCTCCCTGCTTCAGTGCACATGGTATTGATTATAAGCTGTCAAGCTTTCCGCATACTCTGCAGGGTCCCAGAAGCCTAACTATGCTGGGAGGCTAATGCATCAGGCAGGATCACATGTGCTCCATTAACAAACAGTCCGATCTGAGCTCAGTCGCTTGTTCTCGACGCCTCTTGGCTCACTGGCTCCATTTTTTTCCTTTTAATTCCTTGACTCTTCCAAACAGTCCTAGGAGGTGCCTTCTGCCGAGTTTGCCTTAACTCAGATCCCAGCAGCACACTGCTCATAGAGGAGGAATCCCGAGGGTCGACGCTGTGCTTGTCTCCCTCATACATATATTCAGTCGTTGAACAAATCTTTTCAGAGCCTTCCTGTGCACCAGACACTTCTTGTGCTCTGGGGCTATCAGAGTGGACTCCACAGGCCTCGGTCCTCACGGAACTTAGAGCCGTCAGGAAAGGCCTCTCCTGGGAGGTAACACATCAGCTGAGTGCCCACTGCTCATATTTGCTGAGTGTGGAGCCCAGAGCTCCTCACAGAGCCGTTGGAGAAGCTCTGCTCTGAGAGCGTCACTATGGCCGTGCGTCATTATTTCTCACACATGCATTATTGTCCCTCCACTGGCGTCACCTTCTAGGGTCTGTATTTCTATTTTTCACTTTTTGCTCAAACCAGAATGCTGCAAATTCCTTAAATACACTAGAGGTGCTTTTTATTTCCTTTGTATCTACTAGCTTGTTGCTGGGAATGCTTTTTTTGTTGTCAAGAAAAGGTGCAGGCAGGAATGAAGGTGAGCAGGCAGGCAGGCAGGCAGGCAGAGAGAGAGGAGGAAGAAGTGCTTTTATTTTTATTGAGTTGTTCACACTGGTTATTTCCCTCCAGGACGCAGGACTCGAACCCAGGGGTAAGTGGCCTGTGTTCCTTTGGAGGCGATTGACCCAACCGCTGCTCTACCCGGGTGCACCTTACAATACTTTCCCATTCTCTCTCTCTGGATAACTCACTCCTGCTTGTCTATCAGGGTTTCCTTAGGAATTATCTCCTCTGGGGAGCTTCTGGTCTGGGTGAGGTGCTGGTAAGTCCGTGCTCTGATTCCCAGACAGAGCAACACATGCTGTGCTGTTTTATAGCATGTGGAGAACAAGAAGAAGAAATAGGCTTACTGCTGGCCAGCTCTGTGCGTATTACATCATCTAGTCTTCACAGCCTTTTTATGAGAGGGGTGTGATTTTTTTAATCAATGGGGAAGCTGAGACACAGAGTGGTTAAGTAATTGCCAAGGGGCATTCAGTTTATCAGTGGTAGAGCTCAAATTCCAACCCAGCTGGGGACCCTAGGCTCTTGACCATGACATTTTACTGCTGCCACCTCCTGCAGCCCATACTCACACAGTCCCTGTGAGGACAGGCATGTATCTGTCACCACTGTTCTCCCAGATCATCCTGGCACAGCGCTTGGCAGGGAGGACATGACCGATCATTAAAAGTTTAGTGAGTCAGTGAATGAATGTACAAATATCAATTAACTAAGAAGCTGTTTAGAGGCTCAAGATATTGCTTTTCTTTTTGCTAGTCAGGAAGTCCGTTCCTTCTTCACTTCTCTTGAGGTTCTCTTTGATGCCTATAAGAATTGACTGCTCTGGCTGGGAGGGAGCCTATCATCAGCCAACCAGAGCAGGCAGTGCAGGTGGTTCTAGCCGAGTAGCTGAGATTCCACACAAGGATAATAAGTTCTGGAGAAATGCTCTTTCCACTCACACTCCAGTCAGACACAGCGGCCCACATGATTGGGGTCACAGCTGAGCACTGTGTGCTATGAAGGTATCTTGGCTGAGAAAGAAGGTCTCCAGTGGGTGCTGTTGATGCAAGAGAGCAAGGCTGGCTTTTCAGGGAATTAGTGGGAGAGAGTGGATCAGGAATCTGACAGTTGCTAAATCCCCGTTTCTGGCCTGGCAGTGACTGTAATTTTGATGCCCTGGAGGTAGATCACCTTAGTTCTGGCACCAGCGGTTTGATCAATGGGGCGTGAAGAGCGAAATTGAGGGACATTTAAACAGCAATAATAAGGTCAGGGTCAGAGGCCAGAGGCCTCTGTGAGCCACTTGACTTCACACTCTGCTTTGATGACAGAGCAAATTTGTATTTCTAGTCGGCTGTCAGGCACTATTTGGTCACCGAGATGGTTGGTTGGTGAGGCTTCTCACGAGTCGGGGAAAAACTGACAAAGCACCTCCGTGCTGCTATCATGGTGATGGAGGCAGTACAGGGGCTGGAACGGGACAGATCTACAGACAACTTCTGGCTGCCCCTTTAACCCTTTTGAGTCTGTGAAAACAGGAATACTATATTCATCTGTCAGGCTATTAGGATTTTAAGTGCCCCGCCACATGCCTGTCACCTACTGTGTACCCAGTAAATACTGGTTCCCTAAATTCCTATATGACTTAGCAGCAGGCTTAGGAGCAGGGTTCACATTTCCTATCTCTTACTTCCATGTCCTTTTCTTTTTTTAATAGCAGTACTTATTGTTTCTTTTGTTCACATTGCTATATCCACTTTACGATAGACTTCCATGTTCTTTCCATTGGCCAGGGAAATCACTACCAGGGAAAGTGGTTCTGGAGACTGAGAGACATAGGCAAAGAGGCAGGTTAAGGCAGGATGGATGTACAACGAATCAGGCTGCAGAGTGAATGTCAGAAGTCACACGGCTGTGTCTTTGGGGGGGTCTCAACCGCCCCACCGCACTGGTCTCAACCACCAAGTTCACATGGAAGGGGGAAGACTAGGAAGGGAAACTGTTCAGCTGTAGATTACAGTGCTCCCCCACAACCTCATTAGTAGCTTCCTAGGGCTGTTCTGAGCCCCACCATCATCAGAGGACTGAAAAAAGAATTGGACCCAGGGTAGCGGGAGGAGCAGGAGGGAAGCTCTGTGTAGTTGCTGCAAGTCTGAAGAAAGGGAAACCATGTCCTCCATTTTTGTCAGCCATTGGGTGTCAGAGGGTCTTTCATTTTAGGGCTCTGGAGTGTTCGGAAAAAAAAAACAACACAAAAACAGTGGAGACAACTGACTTATTTCATCGGGGTCACTGAGCTAAAAGGATTTGTCTCATTGTTCTACCTGGCAATTGGTTTGTTTTATATTCTAGTTGCCTGACATGTGTTGATGTGGTTAATTATAAGACCAATGAGTTTCAAGATGCTTCTATTGGGAAAAAAAAATGCCGGAATTTCAGGAGTTAGAAAGTAAATAGGTTCCTGCTGCCCCTGTACCTGTATCCCACTGCTTCATGTTGACTTGTCTCTTCTTGTGTGTCTTCTAACTCATCTTCCCCTGGACAAGAAAGCATGGCGGTCTGCTAAAGTCCAGTTTTCAAACTGCTTGTCTTTTAAGTGTTAGGAACTGTTGCATTAGGAGGGTTTCATACAATTTCAGGATACAGCGGCTCCCATTTGCCCTAAGTCAACTGACATTCTTCAGTGTAACCGATGGCCTGTAGCAGCAGCAGTTCATGCAGGACATGGGGTTCAGGGTTCTTAGAACCCAATGAACTGCTGAAAAGGTGGCAAGTCAGCTTTCAAGTAGCTTTTAGTGTCAGTTGGAAAAGAGACGGACTTCTGGGTGCCACCACGGAGAAAACCACCAGCGCCAGGCTGAAGGAGAAGCAAGTTTAAATACTTAATTTGCCACTGGGACAGCAGATCGTTGCTGAAATGAGGCAGTTATTCCTGCCTGAGATCTGATCACAAGGGCCAATCTCTCCTTTACTGTCCTGGAGTCTTGGATGGCTGCCTCTGTTTCGCGCCGAGGTCTTTGGCAAATTCCTCCTACTCCGTGGATCTCAGAACATGCATACGTCTATGTGTTGAGGGTGTTGGAATAGTGTGCTTTTGGTTGGAATCCATAGACTGCAGAGGGCCTGTGAGCTCTTTCAAACCATGAACAAAAAGGCTCATGTATATGTTTGTAGTACACATATGTTCATGTATATATGTTCTCCCTGATGCTTAATTGAAGGCTTAATTGTTCTACGGTTTCAATTGCTCAAGGTCCCAATATTTGATAAACCTCCTCCTGGGGGTTCATAATAAGATGACCATAGGTGATGCATAGGGACGCATTGGCTAAAAACAACTGGCTCATTAAAACTGACATTTCATGAATAATATTTCCTTGGAGGAGGCAAAATCTTGCTCTTAAAAAGGTGACTTAAATGTTCAATGAGAAATAGTACAGAGCGGCGTTGATACTCAGGTTAGAGAAACGTGAAATGTCTCCCCTCCACTCCCCCACAGGGTGGGGTTCATCTCAGAGAAGGGGAGAAAAGGTCCTCAGGGAGTTAATCATAAACTTAGGACTGCTTTCTCTCCTGATAGCAATGATGCTCTCTGAGCTGGAGAAGTTTCTGATGTCATCTCGGGTCTCCTCCAAGGACATTGGCCCAGTCAGGCCAGAAATCCTACCCAGAGTTTCCTTCTGGATATCTGATACCTAAAGAGAGACTTTCATTGCTGGGCAGGGAGAACCGGGGAGGGAAAACAAAGCCAGGCGTTTCTCGCATGCTGCCTCTGTTTTGAGAAGTTCTTTTTTATATTTTGATGTTTCTAAATTGGGATGCGTTTTACAAAATGGTATTCAAGTCACTAGACACTCATTTCCTTGCCAAAAAAATGATACTGTTAAGTGGATAATAGCTTAGAATCGAAAGATGGTTCTTCACTGTTTTCTCTCCTCAGGTAAATCACACTTGAAAGTTGGGATTTCTAATACATAGACAAATGGAAAGAAACATTTCCTTAAAGAATTTTAAATTCTTTAAAAGAAAAATTCTCATGTCATTTGCCATTTGCTAAATGGAAGTTAGGGGGAAGGAGTTACCATGGCAGGTATGAAGACAGTAAGTCCAGACCCCGTGTCCCCTCCCTCTTCCAGTTTCTAAGTCTTTTAAATTCATGGTCCTCCTTCCCAAAGGTATGTCACGTAGAACCTTCTGCAATTTTTTGGTCTGAATCTTCCATTGTATGAAAGAATGAGCCAGCCTCTACAGATTCAAGCCTACTTCACTCAGATGTCAAAGCTCGAGTCTCTCATATTTCGTTTTTTTTGTGGAAGAGAGACCTCCCGGTCTGTTGTGGGTTAGAAGCACTTGATTAGCTTTTACGTACCTGTATTTTGATTGGCTATTTTTCTTCTAGCTACCACGGAGATTGATGAATTGTTGCTTTGGGGTTCCCAAACTCAGGGGGAGGGGAGAGGCGGGCGGGGAGACACACCCCAAGAGAACAGACCAGCCTTTCTCTGGGGGCCAGGGGTGGTTCATTTAGAATGCTAAATAATAACCAACCAGGACCAGATCTTTAGAAGTCAATGGAATAAATTAGCTGGAAAGAGTTGAAGAGTAAAAGCCAGCAAACATGTAAGTAGAGGATTATATGGAGCCATTTAAAAGGACAAAAAGCAAGAGTAACAAAGCAGCCGATGGAATCTGGCCCCACAGGCCTTGCCCAGCTAACTCCGGGAGAAGCACTCTATGAGAAGTATTCTTTTTCTGTCCCCTGAAGCGTTCACAGCATTTTCTAGCCAAATTCCCAGGCTGTTTCTATGGCCCGTACAGCAAAAAAGAGTGTAGCCAAGTTGATGGGTCCCTTCCCTTCTTATTCTGTGTCCTCTTTGCGGCCTCCTGAAAGAAATCTCTGGCTCACAGAAAATGGAGAAAAAAGGGCAGACTGTAGCAGAAAATGGTGACGAATTCTGATTTTTCACAAAACAAGAATGTCTCGATGAGTAGAGTAAACGGTGTTTATTTTTTGATTTTTTTTCAATTAAATGGAATTGCTTAATTAAAAAAAAAAAGTACTCTCTTTTCTCTTTAAATACTACAGACAACCTCATCTTATCTCAGCAGACACCTAGAAACAAAACACTGGACCCACCAGAGAAAACTGGGCAATAAAAGCATCAGCAATTCAAGTCAACTATGGAAGAATTACCGTTAGCTGGCAGTTCTCAATTCTAAACCAAAGTGTCCTGGAACCTACTGGGTTTGACAAAAGTTTCTTAGAGAACTGGGGATTTGGGGGAACTGGACGCCTTGTCATTCGATTCCAACTGTCTTCTGTAGAGGGAAAGTAAAGCCAACGCATCAAATGAAGACCCAAAGAAATATTTAAAACCATGTTTGACTAGTATTCAGTAGGTGAGATTATGAAGTAATACCTTGCCCTCCTAGTTAACCTTGTCCTGGAATATATATAGGTTATTTGTAGCCGCCACTGCTATGATATTTTCTGAAGGGTGCCAAGCTGTATGCAAGATCTTTTTGCTAAAGTCCAGACTGTCGACACTAATCTCGTCTTTTCTTCGCTTGCCCCCCACGCACACTTTTCGAGGTTTGAGGATAGCCCGGGGTTTGCTGTTCTCCCTTGAGGCCTCAAGGGTGACATCACGCTTGGTGTTCCGGTCAAACATCCTGAAGAAGTTGTTGTAGGAGCCTGTCATGATGACGCTGTCAGGAAGAGAGAGAGGGAGTGATGAGGACTGTGGAGCCAGGCAGCAGTAACACTTTGTGTCTTTTGGGAGCAGATACCCCGGTTGGATGGCCCGCTGATGGCACCGTGTGTTTGATTAGAAACCAGTCAATGAATAAAACCCAACAGCTTTACAGTGTGATCATTGGCTTTTGAATTCAAAGCAATGTGCTCTTTGGCTGGGCTTGGGAATGAAGGACTGTGATAACCTTCCTTCCCTCCTTTTTTTTTGTTTAGTAGATTCCTTTGGCTCAGTAAGTGAATGGCTCTAAGGAGCCCAGCCCTCTCTGCCTCATGTTAGGGCTGTGAGGCTGGAGGGAGCTTACTAAAATAGCAACACTTGTGAAAACAACTGGTCATGGCCTACATTTCAAGATTGGGGAGGAGGATGGGATTCTGGCCTCTGAGGCTTTCTCACATCAAGCTGAGTGGGAGAAATGTCAATAGCAGAATACAGGGACCATTTGTGTCTTCTCTCTGCTAAGAACGAGCTCTCAATTCAGTCTTTTAAAATAAATATCTCTTCTAAAAAATGGAAGTCCTCATTGTGTACCTCAGGAAGAGAGTACACAGATCTGATTTCTGAGGTCTTTTTTCTTTCTGAGGTAATTTTGACTTATCAAACAAAATAATTTACACATGCAGCTTCACTCTTCATCAGAGACCACCCCACACAAATTACCAATGGACCTCCACCACTGTCCATTAGAGCCCCCAGCCCTCCTTCCTCACTGGTCACCTCACTTCTATGGTCCAAGTTTTGTTTTTATCATGGATTTGAATTGTAAAAGGATCTGGGATAGGGAAATGACTTTGGTAGGGGACTGATGCTGTTTTAATAAGAGTTATCCATTTGTAGGCATCTCTGCAATGGACCAAGAGGGCAATGAATGTCAAAAGCCTTCCAAAAGGAAAGGGCTGAATCTTTAACGGGGACAATTTGGACGGACATGGTGACAGACGAGGGAAAGAGGGTATCCTTGGGGCGACACAGGCTGCCTCCTTCATTCCAAGGGAAGTGTTGACCACTGGTCAGGCTGGGAGAAGACAGCAGTTCATGTTTTCACAGGACGGGGATGTAGAGAGGCGTCGGTAAACGGAGGAGACTGGGTCACCACAGGGGCATAGGTTTTGGGGGCTTTGTCAGCTGAGTCAGACAGATGAATAAAGGATTTGGGAATGGGCTGTTCTGCCCCAAGAACTGTGAAAAATGTTTGTTTGTAGCAGAGTGAGCTGTCAGGACCTTTTCCCCCAGACCCTCATAATCTCACTTCTGCCACCTTCTTCGACGCAAGGGATTGACTGAGCAGTAGATTCCAGGCTTCCCAGAGTAGCGCCCCCAGTCTCTCACTGCTCGTAAGTGGCAAAGGCCGGCCTCCTACCCACATCTGCCGGGCACCAGGGCAGAAGCAGCCAGCCACTTGGCCACACTGCCTGCCACCCACTAACATTCTCTTCCTCCACCATGACCCAACTTCGTTTTAAACAAGTAAAGGTCTTTTTTTTTTTTTTCATTTCTGTTTTTTGGGGTTTTTTTTTGGAAAAAGAAAATACCTTCTCTGAGCCCAAACTAAACATTTCCAGTTTGTTCTATTATGGAAAGAACGTTGGTCTCACAATTCAAACTCAAAACTTCTTACAGTCATCTCTGCTACTGCTCGTTTGGAGCTTGGCCAGTGACAGAAGCTTGCTGGGCCTTAGTTTCCTTCAGTCTAAGGTGGAGATGATAAAAACCACCTTCTGATTGTGGACATGGTCGCATCAAGTGATGCGTGCACCTGTAGGCACCTAGTACGAGTAGTTTTTGAATTTAGGGTAAGATAGAGGGGAAAGTGGAGTCATACCAAGTGTAATGGTTGGGACCTTGCACATACCATACAGCTGCTTTGCCCTCTCTTCCCTCCACCACCAGATGTGTGTGACATGGTCCCTCTGTCACACGGGGGTTCGTTCCAGGCCTGCTCTGTGAAAGGCCCCTTTCGGCTCATTGGCAAAGCAAGCCAACAGTCAGAGAGAGCCCTGACTAAGCTCAATCTCTGTGAGCCACGCCATGAGAGAATTTCCTTGCTTCCCACCATTGTTGGTGTGGCCTTTGTCAGGAGACTAAATCAGCCCCTGGTAGCCTGTGCTTAGTTCTCCCGGAAGTCAGAGAATTGTTCTGTATTTGTCAAACTGCAAATGAACGATTGGGAGGTAATATGAAGTATTGTTGAAATCAAAGGCCTTAAAACAGTAATAAATCACACTGAGGGACAGTGATAAACGGGGCCGACTGGAATCCGGCTAATGCACCAGCAGGGCCTTTGGCCAGGTCTGCACTTCAAGGGATAATGTTGGACCTAGAAAGGGCCCTTTACAATAATCTGTGCATTTATGCCCGTTTTCCCAGTAGATTATGGGAACCATCATTTTAGGCATAGTGACCTGGATCTGGGGGTGTCTTATGCATAAAAGGTAGCAGGCTCCTGCTGACATTAAATGGCCACCTGTACTCATCCTGAAAGAGGATTTAAGAGTCTTACTACACCCTTGTTTCCACGCCTGAGTGCAAGGTCATGCAATGACCTACACGCTGCACCCTGCCAGGCCGTGGGGCCTGACCTCCCTTCAGCTGCACCCAGTTTAGGATAAATCACCCAGAGCCTTTCAAGAGGCCTTTCTTACCTGTCTGACCCATTCCACACACACTCAAATTTATCAAAAATGCAGTCATTTTCATAGAGGGAGCACAGCTTGCTGCGGAGGTAATCGTGAACCTGGAGGGAAAGCACAAGGACAGGAGGGTAAGTGACCACTTAAAACACGGTCATCTCTGTGACTGCCGCCTCTTCTGACTTGAGCTTTCATTCTTTCAGTGTAAAGGTATCTTGAATCAGATGGCTCAGCCTTTTGGCACTGGGAGACACTTCCAGGGGTTGGTGAGTGGCTCTGTGGCTTAAACAGCTGCAGAGGTCAACGGCGGCACGGAACAGGGACTGGTAAGTGGCAGACTCCCAGTTTCCAAGCTGATGTGTGCTGACAGGCATTAGTGGACCCCATTCACGTAACAAATACTGAATCTCGGCTATGTGCCTGGGATAGAGCTGTGGGCAAGATTGCTGTGACATCCTTTCATCCCAGAGTCAGGGCACATGACCAGTTCATGCGGGCCCTTTGTTGTGAGGAAGGTGAAAAGACATCGCAGAGAGTACCCTGTCTGTTGTGACTGCATGTAAGTACAAAGGCAAGCAGGGAGACCAGCTTTACCCGTGATAGGTGATGACTGTGTCCAGAGCAGAGCCAGGATGGGAAGTGATGAGATGCTTGGTATGTGTGCAGGGCATGCTGGTAGGGCCTGGGCATATTGCAGATGTGAAGTGTGGAGAGAAAAACAGGACTCAAGGTGGCCCCTGACTCAGTCTCTCGAGTCAGTGGAAGGATGGAGTTGGCCTGCCATTTTTGGTGGAAGGTAATGTGGTGATGTCTCTGTAAGCAGAACTGTGGAGTAGACTCTGATGGGGAGATGGGATGTAGGGTGAGACAGTCCTCCCATTTCTATTCTTTGGTGAAATAAATAAACAGGGTTATCAGCTCAGAAGAAGGAATGGCTGGGAAACAGTGCTGGGCAGATGGAAGGCACCCAGGGCCACTTGAAGTTGTTGGATATGAATTTTAAACAAGACTAGTCAGCAGAGTTGGGTATTTTTCTCCAGTTGCATCCAGCCATTCAGGTGTAGACAGCAGAGACTGATGAATAAGACTCAGAAGTTAGTAACTGAGTTCAGTTTTCCACTGAGTGTAGTAATTCTCACTGAACCCACAAGGAGGGCGCGGTAATAGTAACAGGCACAACAATATGCTGGCTTGTTAGTAATAACCAGGTGCTTGGTCCATAAACTCTTATTTCATCTGTAAAATCATCTTGCGATGTAGGCACTATCATTCTCTATCTTTCTCATGAACATGAAGTATAGGGGTATGATGCCATTTGTCCAAGCTCACACAGAAAAGAAAATGATAGGATGGGAACTGAACCCCAATATTTTAATCTGGAACACACACTAACTTCTCAGCAAATCCGATCAGCCATGCCTTACTGGGATCTCTTTTCTACAAAGAAGCTATGATAATGAACTGAAGTGAGGTCAAGAGGGAGACAGAGCTGGGTGAAGGCAGAGGAGTTATAAAAAGACATTGTTTAACTGTAATACTCAATTTCCTTTCCTCTAAAACCCAGGCCCCTTTTCCACCCTTGGCCCCAGGGTTATTTCTGTTCGATGCTGAGCTCAGAGGCTCCGTATATACTTAGCACTGGGCAAAGGAATGAGGTGAGATTCATCCTGTGTTCCATTAGATGGTTCAGGTATTTGAAAGGCTCTGAGTTATTAGATAGTATAAGGATTTTAACTCTGCAAATTAATTTCCTCTTTTACCCTCTTGTCCCCAAAGAGTTCTGGACCTTGACCTCAAAATCTTTTTTTACAAGAATGTAAGCCTGATTCTTGCCTTTTTTTTTTTTTTTTACTTTATCATTTTACTACTTGTCCAGTTATATGTTGGGATCAGGTATGATCTAGAAGGTCCTTTCTGTTTATAGGGGTGAAGATCCCTAAGGACATAAAGTCTTAGAATAAAGAAGCAGAAGAGCACCCAGGGGTTAAAAGGAAGTAGATTCTGGGTCTTGACCAGAGGACGCCCAAGTTTTTCTACAAAGGGCCAGATAGTGAATCTTTGTTTTCTGTGCCATATGACCCTGTTACAACTACCAACTCTGCCATTGCTGTGCAGGGTTGTCATTGGTAACACATAGAAGCAGGTAGGATTTGGTCTCTGGGCCATAGTTTGCCTGGTCTTGATGATTTTTTCCCAAAGCAGCTCATACTACTTCCTTAAAAGAAAGTGATGGTGAAGGTTGACCTTCTCTTCTGATAACTGGAAGACCTTGACCTCAAAGTCTCTTTTCTAGGTCCCAGTCCTGATTCTTGACTTTATCATTGATTTGTTTCTGGACTCCAGTGTCATGTGGGGCTTCTGAAGGGGAAGGATACCAAGAAGCCAAAACTGTATCCCACGTCAGCCCCCCTACCTTTTGGAGGAAAAAGTTGATTAAAGTTGAGCCCTATTTTCAAATTTATCTCCTCCTACTCTCTCTCATGGAGCACTTTTATGCACAGATATGGGTGTTCTGCGAAGGGAGAAGCATATTTTAAAATACTTGATTAAGCATGCTTCAATAATACAGAACCTCTGAATTTTACAATGGTCAGGGAATTTTAAAGTTTTATTAGGGGATAGAACGTTATTCACTAGAATCATCCAACTTTTTTTTTTTTTGCAGGAGTACCAAATACTGTCTTGAAAATAATTAAAATATTGATATCATGGAGGGGTGGGGTGGTAAGGGCTGTGGTGTGCCTGTGAAGGCATGGCTCGGTCTTTGCTCTTTCTGAACCTTCCTGATCACTCACTATTAACACCATAGATGAATCATAGGTATCAATATGGGTTTGATTGGAAAGTGTAGGCCCATTAGCAGGAACCACAGGACCAATAACTTCATAAATGCTTGTTGGAAAACAAAAGTTAGGAAATGACTCGAGAAAACCTAGCCTGAACTATGATTTTCTCCTCCCCAGTGCTGGGAAGTTCCTGCCTCCTCCACTTGAGGGCATTTGAAAGAAAAGGTCTACTGCGTTGATGTTCTACTATTAAAAACATCTTGGACAAATGGACTTCATGCATCAGAGGAGAGAATCAGGTAAGAAATGGGCATGAAAAAAGAGAGAACTTAGAACATCTGAAGCGATGCTTCTTTCTTGATACTAAGCAGTCTCCCAACCCAGGGGTTCTCAAATGATGTGCTTGGTGTAGCTAATGGGTGGCTCCTGAGGGCAAGCAGGAGTAAACTCTAATGGCTTAGTCTTAAGATTCTAGGGGTGGACAAACTTTTCCTGTAAAGTTATCCAGTAAATGATAGTGAATAGTTTATGCCTTGTGGGCCATATGTTCTGTTCTCTGCCATTGCAGCATGAAAACAGCATAAGTAATATGTAAATGATCAGTGTAGCTGGATTTGGCCCCAGAGTTGTAGTTTGTCAATCCCTGTCCTGTAGGAAAATAGCTCATCATATTTAAGTCCATAGTTTCCTATTCAGATGAAGACATGCTTGAGATCAGAAAATATATATCAAGAGTATTACCTGTCGCCCAGCCCAGGGAAGGCATTAGTAATTGGTTCTGGAATTCTTAACAGATCAAAGTTTATTTGCCATTTTTGATAGCATAAACCAATTTCACAAAATTACTTCAATTGTATAATATTTCATTACAAATGCTGTGACACCTATTTCTCAGTGTTTGATAAAGATTCCCAAGTCTACTATTAGCTAAATGTGGTCTGAGAACAGTGATCTTCAAACACTGATTATTTCTTGTCAGAGCTAACTAGCTTTGTTCTTACGGGTTTTCCCTAAAAATAAAAGTACTAATTACTCTTGTCACTGTGTAGCCTAAATCTACTTTAATCAAGGCTCTCTCTGTAGGCCACACCTCTGTCACCACCACCCACGTGTGGGCGACAGTTCCCACTGACCTGTTTGTATTAAGGCTGCAACCACTAGATGACTTGTCTATGCAGCTGGAAGGGGACACCTGTGTTGGCCCTTGCCCTGGGCTAAAGATGAAGGGCTGTGAGTGAGAGCTGGGGGGCCGGGTCCTGAAGTCTCAGTGATTTGGGGGACAATAATATTCCAAATAAATACAGATGCTCTTTAAAACCACAAGGGGAACAAAACGAATGATCTCAACCACGTATGTGACCTTGAATTCTAGCCCCGAACCTTTTTAGAGCTCCCCCTAGAACTCAACAGTCCCCCATGTCCTTGGCCTCCTGTGAGCCTTTATTTGGCTCTCCCCTTCCCCCAAGTCCACTCAAATATGGTGGCTGGACTTTGGTTCTCATGTGCTAAGGTGGGTTCCTTGCTGCTCCAGATAATTGTTCTTGTCTAAAGTCCTCAGCACCTTTGAAGTCATGTCGGCAAACTAAACTTCCCATCCATGTAGTCATCAAAGTTCTCTGAGACACTCTGACTTAGTCCTTGAATTACACACACACATACACTTTGACAAGTTTCATTCTATATAGTAGCTCTATTGTTTTAGTTCCCTCTCTATTATCTTGAGCCTATCAGTTCTTCTAATCCATTGACATCCTTTCCTCTGTTCATTATTTCTCTCTTTACTTACCTTGGATTCAGGGATACCATCCATTTAATCATTCCCTTAGCATATATATCTTAACAAACTTGCCTTTCTCTTTCCTTCCATTTTGCTCATTCGTTAAAATCTCATTATTGGAAAACTGAACACACTGTCCTTCCTGACCTGTACCAGGCAGGTGAACAAGGCTGGGGAGAAACACAATCATACAAATTAGTTTCCCTTTATAAACCTCACATTGGTCCCCTGAGCAACCCTATACTATGTCCCTATCAATTTTTTTTATCCTTTCTTCTTCAGCTGATAACCTTGCTTCTTATTTTACCGAGAAAATAGAATAGAAAAGCACTTCTGTGTTTCCATCACAGAATTTAGAAAACTATTGAATCTGTAGCTATTTATTTTTTTCTCCTTCCTAGGTGGGTGAAATTGCCCATGTTCTCATCCAAGGCCAATTCTTAAGACTCTCTTTCTTCCCTCAAGGACTTTGCTGCTTCTGTAGTGTAAGACCTGCTGAGAGAAATCTGTTTTTTCATTCCAGTTACCACTCCCATTTTTCTGTTCCCTTTATGAACACCACTCCTTGAGAGAGTTATCTGCATTCATTACATCCAGCCTTTTTTAAAACTTACTCCAATCACACTTTCTATTTATAACTCTTCTTTCCTTAAGGCTGCCACTAATCTCCATATTGTTGGACATTAGACAAGGGGCTTCCTCTTCAACATATATCAATATATGTAAAGTGTATACATCTCAGCAACAAAAGAGCAAACAACCCACTCAAAAATGGGCAGAAGATCTGAAGATACACAGACATGAATTAAAAAAAACTCCAAATCACAATGTGATGTCACCTCACATCCATGAGAATGACCTATAACAAAGAAGACTAGAAACAGCAAGTGTTGGCAAGGGTGTGAAGAAAAAGGAACTCTTACATGAAAAAAAGTTTGGACAGTCCTCAAAAAAACACTACCATTAGATCCAGCAATCCCCCTTTTAGGTATATATCCGGAGAATAAAAACCGCTCCTCAGAACCAGTAATTTGTACCCCTATGTTAATAGCAGCAAATTCTCAAGCCAAGATATGGAATTAACCTGAATGACTATACTATTTACACTCCATAGAAAGCTACTCAGCTATTAAAAAAAGGTAAGATTGTGCCTTTGGCAACAACCTGAATGGAACTTGAGATGGAAAGAAAAATAATGTATGGTTTCACTCATATGTAGGGGGTAAAGAAACAAAATGAATCACTAACAAAAGTTACTTGCAGGACTGTGGTTGCCAGAGGGGAGGGAACCTGGAGTTGAAAGAGTAAAACTGAGCAGCACTCTGGTGGTGGGTGTGGTATGATACAGTATTGTAAATGAAACAATTAAAAACGTAGTCTCCACATTACTAAGTCCAGTGGTTCAATTCTCAATCCTTTCTTACTGATACACAACAGCAGTTGGTGACATTCTCCTCTTTGACAAGGTGTCCCTGCTTAGATTCCAGGACGCTTTTCTTCTAAGCTTTCCTCCTGCCTCACTGGCATGTTCCCCCAACGTCTTGCCAAGTCCACTGCCTCTTCCCAACCTGTAATCACTGGGGCCACAGTTCCTGACCTCTTCTTTTTTCTAATTATCTTTATTTCATAGGTAATGTCATCCGATCCTGTGTGTTAACATACTTCTTACGTGGTGTGGCCTAATGGAGAAGGACACCAGGCGTAGTCCGTATTCATCCCAAGGACCCAGGTTCATGACCTGGGACGAACAACCAAGGTAAAACTAAATAACTGCTTCCTCTTCTTTTATTCCTGCCTGTACTTTTCCTTTTAAAAATACCCTCTATATGCTCATGAGTGTCAAATTTGTGTCTGTTACCTAGATAGATCCAGATACATGCTGAGCTCTCTACTTTCCATTTCTGATCGGATGTTTAATTGGTGTAACGTGTCCACAGCCAAACTCTCAATTTTCTTACCCAAATAAAATAGCCAATCTACTTTTCTAATTGCTCAGGATCGACCTTGGTGCTTCTGTCATCTTGTATCTTGCCTCAAATTTGCCATCAAATCCTGCTGGTTCTACCTTAGAAACACATCAAGAACTTGATGACCTCCATTGTTAATACCCTCCAGAGAACTGTCGCCTCACAATATTATTCTCATCTCCGTCCATGTCTCCCTATAGTCACTTCTCCCCAGCACAATCAGCATGTTCATTTTACAATCATAGTGATGAAAATGTTCTGAAATTGGATAGCAATGCTGGTTCCACAACTTTGTGAAAATATCAACACTACTGACTTGTATACTTCAAAAAGGTGAATGTTATGGTCAGTGAATTAAGAAAGATTATGTAAGTCGAATCTGTCTAGAACTTCCCCATTTTTCTCTAACCCAAGATATCCTAAAAAAAGACCATCTTAACCCCTTCTTGATCCTTTCTTCTTCCACTGTACTCTTGCCTGGAATTAGAGTCTACAGATCCTTTCTACCCAAAGTCTGGTGTTCCTCTAAAAAAACATTCTAAACACTGCCTCTGACTTTGTTCTCTTCATTTGTAAGTCCACCAACCATCTAGCCGATGTTTAAGCCAGGGCCTTCATACGGTCTTCCTGATTCCTCTTGTCTCCACATTCAAGTAAGTGCCCCTCAGATGCTCCAACTTACTCCCCTCCATGGGCATGTCACCATGCTGGTCATCTACTCCCTAAATGCCTTCCATCTGCTGGGCAAACTGCAACATGAAAGACATGGTGACAACAAAGAACTCATGATGTCACTACCTGTGGAAAGCCTGTTAATGGCTCTCCATCTACCCAGTCTACAGATAAAACAACCAAATCTTCCTCAGTGGGGCCTATATCTGCAGGCTCATCTTTCTGCCCCTGCGTTCCTATTCAAGGTAGAAAGAGCTCCTTTCTGAAAACCACATTTGTCATGACTCCAGGCCTTTGAACTTCTTTTTCTAAGAATGCAATGTTTCTGGCTAGTTCATGATGGAACTGAGCATCAGGGTCACTTTTTCACCAGGTCAGCCCTCCTTGCATATGCACTCAGGGCACTCAGTACTATCTTACACTCAAGTCCCCGTGCATCCTCCAGCTTCTCAACCAGACGGTCAGCTCCAAGTGAGCAGGACTGCATCTGTTTTGTTCACCTCAGAGTCTCCAATATCCATTGCATAGTAAGTGCACAGTAGCTCTGCCCAAAACTGACCCAGTCTAGCTTCTCCACATCTCTCCTTATCTTGAATCTCATGGCGCTTATCGGCTGTGCTATTTTTATTCTGTGTGGTCAGGTTTTGCAGCAGAAGCTGACTGGGAAGGCTGCAGAGGAAGTGCATGCTCAACATGTGTATGGGAGGTTGGGGGTCTGTACCTGGTATGTCTCGATGGGGCGGTTTTCCATGTTGAGATCCCAGACTTTCACGGTCAGATAGTCTCTGGTCATGATGTACCTCCCACTGTGGCTGAACTTCACATCCGAAATTGAAGAGATGATTTCAGAGAAAAACGACCTGTTGCTTGGATCTTCCGGCTCTTCAAAAACTGCAGAACAAAAGCAAAACAAGACGCATTTAGCTTAGCCTCATCAACTGACTAAAACGCTGGGGCCAGCGAGAAGGTCACCAGTCTAGCTGCTGTCTGCAGGAGGCAGGTTAGTTGTGCCCACTTCCAGGCAGCAGAAAAAACTGGTTTCCTGTATTTTCTTTCTCATGGAAGGACGGGCGTGGGACCTGCCCACTCTAGAGATCTGTTTATAAGTGCAAGGTCTATGTAAATAACCCCGTTTCATATTTTCTTCTGGCCTCTGGGTGTCCCTACACTCACCACACACCAAACCTGGAAACACCTTAGATATGTAAAATTATTTCCTACACCTTTATTGAGATATACTTTATTTACCATAAAATATACTCCAAGTTTATAACTCAGTGGGTTTTAGTAGAATCTCATCATAGTACAACTGTTGCCACAACCTCATTTAAAACGTTTTCATGATCCTTTCTCCCAATTCCATACCCGTCCCGTTACTCTCGATTCCCTGCCGCTGCAGACCTGGGCAATCACTAATCTACTTTCCGCCTATGAACTTGCCCATCCTGGAAATTTCACATAAATGAAATCAGACAAAATGTAGTCTTTTGAGACTGGATCTTCCCCTTACTGTAATGTTTTTAAGATGCATCCATGTTGTAGCAGGTATCAGTCCTTCATTCCTTTTTAATGGCTGAATAATAATGTATTGTAGGAGAGACCTCATTTTGTTTATCAGTTGATGGACATTGGACTGTTAATACTTTTTGGTTATTTTGAATAATGTTTTTTTGAATAGGCACAAGTTTTTGTGCAGACATATATCTTCATATCTCTGGAATCAAGGAGTTTAATTGTGGGACTTTCTTCTAGCCTGCCTTGTGTCTAAGGTCAGACTGACATTCACTAGCTGTGTGACTGGGTAAGTAACTTCCATTCTCTGATCTTAGTTTCTTCAGTAAATGTGGCTCTGCTGTCACTGTGTATTTGCCTGTTTGCTTTGAAATCCAGGTGATTATTATCTCTCTCAAAAACTTCAGCTGATTTCTATTTGGAGAAATAAAGGCATGACTCCTCAGTTTCCATGATAAGCAGCCTTAGCTTGTTTTCTACTATGATTTTGAATTTCTCTCTTCATATTGGATGGACAGAATATATTTCGACATTTCCCATTTCTAATTTGCCTGATTACTTCTCTGTTTATCTGTCTTATCTTTACATATCATTTTAGCCTGATATCACATGATCCCTTCTTTGAAACCCCATCATACTTAGTTGGAGCCATTAATTTAGCATTTGCTCAGGCACTCTCATAATGAAGCTATCATTTCTCATGTGTTTATGTAACAGCCCTTGAGTTATCTTTGTACTTAGAGTCTTGCACACAAATGTTCAATAAAATTTGTTGCTTGATTGGAATCAGTCAGATAAAGTAATAAATTCTTTGCCTTCTGGGGGCTTAGCTTGTATTATGTTGAACTATACACATTTGCCAATGTTTAATTATTTTTGACCTACAACAATGAAAATTGAGCATCGTTCAACCTAATAAATGTATCACAATTTCAGGCTGACCCTAATAGCAGCCTTTAAGGTACTGAGTTAACTCACCCTCCAAGGTTCCTTTTGCCTTCATGCTCAATGCCCTCAGGTAGCCACCATCAAATTCTCTGTAGAAAATATAATGATCTCCGAATATAATGATCTCTTCCAAACCTAACTGAATTAAACTGTGAGCCAAACCAAAATACTAATTTTCTCAGAGCTATTTAAGAAATAACAACAAACCTCTGATCAATCAGAATTGAAGTTAAGAATTAAAAACAACCCATCGAGCCAGAGAACCATGAGTCCATGACAGTCTCAGTTCATGCCCTTATCTCTTGGACTTAGATCCATGAATGTAGGCCCTTGGGTGAGGATTAGTGTCCTATTAGTTAAGGACTAGATTTTCACTAGTTTCCATTCAAGGCACTCTCATTAGGACAGGGAATTTAGAAACTCCAGGGTTACCCAATGTACAACATCTTTCATAGAGTAGTGGGACCCCCAAGACCTGGTCGCCCCACCTGATGGACAGATAGCTTGAGGCAGTAAGAGGGAAAGGCTGAGCAAGCGGTACCTTGGACACAGTCATTTCCTACCTCTGTCACGTATCAAATGCGCTCACATTCTACTAAGTACTCTGAGATTCCCTTCCCAGCTGCAGAGAGGGAGATACATGTCTCATGGCCCACGGTAGGGCTCCCATAAATGTCAGTTGCTATTTTTATCATTATTAGCATGCACTGCTGATGGATTGGCCAGTTGGTTTCATTCATCAGGATGCTTGAGAATTTGGGACTAATTCAGAACCTGTGGGTTAGTTCAGTGATGTCAAGAGTATTCACAAGCTTATATGCAGAAGCTGTTCTCCAAATACACGGCCTGTTGGGGTGCCAGTGAAGCAACGTTGTCAAGTCTTCAAAATGATGCCCCCAGAAGCTGAAGGTGAAATGAAAGCAGGCAATTCTTTAATCCATCTACCACTATTATCATTTTCTTTCCAAGACATTTTCTCCTTTACACTAGTTACTTATGTAGGACGCAGATAATGAATCAGCACTTTGCAGTTGTTGACGTGTCTCTGCATATCAATATCTTAATATCAACTCAGTGTGTTTTTTTCATTCATTCAGCAACAGCAGTTAAAGTGCTAATAATAACGGGAAGCTTATTATATTTCAGGCTCTGTGCTTTACATATTTATGTCATTTGAACCTTGCAACAATTCTCTGACATCAGAACCACGGTGCCTTATTTCACAGATGCAGAAAACTAAGACACAGAGATTTTACAATCCATCCAAGGACACACAGCTAAACCAAGGTAGAGCAGGTCTGCCTGACTTCAAAGTCTTTGCTTTAATCATGATGCAATTTTGACCTTATACCATGTAGAAGATCTAATTTTAGGAGCTGTAAGAAGATACCACAGAATCTATGTAGAATAATGTAATTGTAAAATGGGATGGGCTCCTAACTGATGACTAGTCCTCCTCTTTGTTCTACAGTAAAATCCTTCAGAAAGTGAATCCATTTCAATCACTTAAGGAGCACAGCTTATATACCAAGGGCTCATGAGTTGGCGTCTTCCACCCATCAGCAAGCATACCATGGGGATCCCTGGACTCTGCATGACCCTATCAAGATCCTCACCGTGAGAAGCCCAATTCCCAGGTCACCTCTCAGGCCTGGGTTCTATCCCCAGTGGCCTGTCAGTAATGAGGTGGCCTTTCCTCCCACTGTCTCTCTGTCCCAGTTTGTGTGTGTATATTAACTCTACTGTATTAATTTTTCTCTCCAATAGAATGGAAGCTCCATGAGGGCAAGGGTTTGTGTCTATTTTTTTTCTGCTGACTCCTTAAAACATAGAAGTTACTCAGATTAAATGATGAATATTGGTAAGCTATTTCAATGTTTAAATGCAAATTATACCTATGGATTAAACAGGTCTTGAAGGGAATCTCTTTCTAATCTAAGAAATGCTTTATTCGCCTCAAATTAATTTCTAAGTTCTTGAAAAGTATGAAAAAAATACATCCCATAAAAAACCATCTGGAATTCAAGGTTTTCACTAATTTAGACAGAGCAATCATTTATCAGCTGTTAAAATGAGTTCTATCCATGCACAACACTTAATATATTGCTTAGAGCATGCAAATAAATATTTGCTGGATGAACACATGGCAGGTTCTGTACTAAGTGGCAAGGACATAAAGAACAAGGAATGAGACAAATTCAGTCCTTCTCTTAGGGAAATCACAGGTTCCAGTAAGAGATGAATGTTAATCATACACATTTAGCTCCATTTAGCTATAGTATCCAAGTGGGGGACAAATGCACAGGGATCAGCTAGCAGAATGCAAATGAAACTATGGTGTGTATTCTGTGAAATTCACTGACCACAGGTAGAAAAGTATCTGGTGCTTGAATGAAAGATCTTGAGACAAGTCAAAACTGGTATTTCTCAGCTTAGATTTAGAAATCGTGTTAACCCACAGGGTTTCCAACTGGCTTCCAGAAAATAGACCTCAAGAGAAGAAAGGGAGAGATCCAGGGTGGAGAGAAGGTGTGCCTTGCTCCCCATGTGAGGGAACAGTCTGGGTGAGAATCCTAATATTCCAGACCAGTTCCTAGGCCTGTATCAGATGTGCCAACAGGGAGTGTGTGACTCAGAGACCCCAGTAATAATAGTAACAACAACATAACATCTGCTACTGTTTCTTGGTCCTCATGCTTTGCATACATTATCCCAGTGAATTCTCTAACCCAGAGGAAGGTATTCTCATTGTCTTTATAGATGAGACTGACCAGGAGAGATTGAGTAACTTCTCCTGGTCTGTCTCATCTGAGTAACCTGTGGAGGAGTAGAGGTGGGCTTTTGACTCTGAACATCTGTCTCCACACTAGTCTTCCTCGTGCCCCAGATACACCCTAGGTCCCTGCTTCTGTGCCTCTGCTGCTCCTCACTCTTCTGTGCTTACCATGGGATACTGGAAAGAACAGCACATCAGGAATCAGGGATGGTGGCTTGGAAGTCAGGCTGGGCACAAAGGAACGGATTCTTAACATCACCCACATTCTGTTGAACACTTACACTATGTGCTTTACATTTATTAATTCATTCACTATTCCTAGATATTATTTCCCTTTTCCACTAATCAGTCCAGCCAACTAAAGCACAGAAGGCCAACAGCTAGCAGGAAGCAGAAGCAGGATTTGAACACCATCTGCTTCTAGTCTGTGCTTTTAACGTGTGTCCTACATACCTTCTATTTCAATAACGGGTCACCTGTCAACTCTCGGGGCCCGTTTCCTTGTCTGTGATATGAAGGAGGTAGGGGATGCCTGCCAGGTTTTCAGTTCCCTCATCCCAGATAGTGGAGGGTAACCTCCCCCAAGTGACTGCAGAATCATGCTCAACCCCTGAGATGGCAGGCGTTCCGGACCCTGAGGCTCATGAGTTTGAGAAACTCCTAGCAAGTTTGGGGATTGACAATGTCATTAGCCTCTTAACAGTACTGAGACGTGAAAAGTTAACATTCTTGAGTCCAGGAATCTTAACCTTTGCATTACCACGTTCAGGACCAAGTAATTACTTGTTGTTGGGACACTGTCAGATGTTAAGCAACATCCCTGGCCTCTGCCTATCAAATCCTCAGTGGCCAGTTGTGAACAACAAAAAATAGCCCCAGATATTGTCCAATGCCCATTGAGAACCACTGCTTTAATCTGCCTCCAAATCTCACTGGGTCCCTTCCGTGCCCAGGGTAGCCATGGCTGGGGGTCCCAGGAAGCATCTGAAGCACAGAGCAGCTCTAGAGCATCGGATGCTGGGTGAGCTGACAGGGTGTTTGCATTGGTCCATCTACTTGTCCCTACAAGCTGAGAGAATGTCTCCCTTGCATCATTTTCCTGAGAAACAGGTGTAAGTATGCTCTAACAGGAGCTGAAGTAAAGAAGACCTGCATGCGGAGGTTCATGAAGATTGATGGCAAGGTCTGAGCTGACATGGCCTACCCTGCAGGTTTTAGGCACATCATCAACACCGTGAAGACTGGAGAGAATATCCATCTGATCTATGACACCAAGGATCGCTTTACTGTTCATCGCATTAGAAGAGGCCACATACAAGTTGTGTGACGTGAGAAGGATTTTCACGGGCCCCAAAGGAATCCCTCATCTGCTGACCTATGATGCTCACCACACCCACCACCCTGATCCCTCAAGGTGAGCGATACCATCCAGACTGATTTGGAGACCTGCAAGACAGCCGATTTCATCACGTGTGACACTGTCACCTTACATGGTGGCCGGAGGTGCTAACCTGGGAAGAACTGGTGTGAACACCAATGGAGAGACCCCCTGGTTCTTTGGATGTGGCCCCTGGGAAAGACGCCGACGGCAACAGCCTTGCCACACGCCTCCAGCATGTTTGTTTCTGTGAAAGGTGACAAGCCATGGGTTTCTCTTCCCCCAGGAAAGGGTATCACCTCACATTGCTGAAGAGAGAGACACAAGACTGGCAGCCAAACAGCAGGGGGTGAAATGACTTCTAGATAACAGATCCTGGGAGGGTCTTGATACTTAAAGATAACACAGGAAAGAAACAATCTTAATTGGCAAGGTCTGAGCTGACATGGCCTACCCTGCAGGTTTTAGGCACATCATCAACACTGAGAAGACTGGAGAGAATATCCATCTGATCTATGACACCAAGGATCGCTTTACTGTTCATCGCGTTAGAAGAGGCCTTGTTCCTCCCTTGTCTCTCCTCCCTCCCCCAGCTCTCTTTCCCCTACTCTATTCCACCTCTCTCATGTGTGTGTGTACATATATATATTTAATTTGGACAAATCACTTGCAGTTCTGTGTTTCTCTAGTACAAAGCCCCTCAGCAGACACTTAGGGTTATGGTACTGCAGTCGCCAGCCACTGACACTCCTACAGGCTCTCTGAGGTGCCCGCTGCAGACAGTGTCTTGTGTTAGAACAAGTCCAGCTATGATTACTCACCACAGAGGGGAAAGCATCTTGCTTTTCAGTCTCCTTGACAGGCCTGGACAGGACTCTCCCCCAGAGAGGCTCAGACCAGTAGCTAAAAGAGCAAGGTCCCAGAAACTGGGGGAAGAGTTGCAATCACCAAGGAGAGAGAGGAAACTTCAAGAAGACAGCTTCTGACTGCAGAGAAATGGAAAGCTGACAAAACATTCATTACAACCAGGGTGAAAGAACGGAGGACACACGCTCAGCCTGTCGGTTGTGGAGCCCAGGGATGGGAGAATGTAGGGAAACCATGGGGAAAGGCCGTTCCTGGGGCGGCCCCTTCCTCTGGGCCTGACACTAAACACTGCACCAAACATGCCTGTGTTGCAGCGTCAGGAGGGGCCCGAGGCCAGGACAGTGGCGCCTACCTCCTCACCCTCCTTACCACAGTGGGCAGGTGGCTCTGAGCTCAGCAGGCCTGCCTTCAGATTTGACTTTGCTGCTCACGCGTTATGATGACTGGACAGATGCCTTGCAAACTCCATTTTCCTGACCTGTCAAATGGAGATAGGAGGTTTCTATCTCCTAGGACACTTCTGTCTCTTAAGGACACATGAGGTCTGTCAAGTCAAGCATTTAGACTAATGTTTGTCCCCAGCATAGTAGCGAAGGAGGAACAGACAGAAGTGATGAGCTTAGGAAACAAGCTTGGTGTGAGGGGAGTCCAAAAACCTGAGAGGTTTCCCACTGGGGCCAGATCTTCAGAGCTATCAGTTTCAAATGCAATTCTAGGTCTTCTAACTGGGCTGTGACACAGACACACAATAGTTTGGACTGTCACCTGAAAGACACCTTCCTTGTACACGTGGCTCTCGTTATGTGCTGAACAGTGTCATCATCCCCACCAGCCAGGCTTGAATGACTGGGGCTGATGACAGGGAGCAAAGGAAAGGAGGCCAGGACGTGAAGGTTTGTTCATAATGAAAAAGCACCAGACTCGGAACCACGCACAGGGTTTTAAATTGCTCAATTCTGCTGACATTTCTTCCACGGAGAAGCACAGCTGGCACGCTTTTCCATTCAGACGTGGTTGACAATTTCCCCATAATAGGGACACAACTGGCAATTTTCCTACAGAGTGAGGCAGATGGCAATTTTCCTTCAGAGATATGCAGGCAACAGTTTTGCCCCCCGAGAGAAACAGCTCGCCGATTGAGATGCAGCCAGTAATTTTTACTCTACAGAAGACACATCCAATAATTTTGCCCAATAAGAGGAACGGCCAACAATTTTCCCACGGAGGGCAACAGCTCCCATGGACTGATATTTTTGGCCTCTATCCAGCTGAAGACAAAGAAGGAAGAAGTTTAAGATTTAATTAGTGGCTAGTGCATGGCCATGGATCTAATGACATAGTCTCCCGAAGTTAGACCATCTTCAGGCTCAGAGGATGTTGAATTGAGAAACAATGAAGCCTAGATGCTCAATTTACTTTTTTTTAAATATATAAAATCATTAATATTCTTAGTATTACTTCTATTATAAATGAAGACTTCTATTATAAATGAAACAGCAAATAAAACAGCAATGATATTTTTAGAGACACTCATTTCTAAACAATTTTTGCAGAAATTCTGAATCTTTCCAACGAGTAAGATTGGCTTTGCTTTTTTCCTTTTGTTACTAAACATTAGTGACTTAGCAAAAGTCTTTCATTTTCTTGGTGTCATTCTTGAAAACTCTCTGGGCTCCAAATGACCAATTAGTGCCAAAGCAGTGAAGACACTCAGTTATCTCGGTTTAGACTCTGAGCTGAGTTTCACTTATGGATGTTAACAGCCTGATAATTAGACTTCTTTCTGCACATAAGCTAAATTCTGTGAAGGATCCTGGAACTTCACAAGCACATGATCCACTTCACTATAGTTTATGTTGCTCCAGAGACTTTGTTCTCTTTCTCTTTTTAGGTCGGTGGGTGCAGTTATGTTTTGATTGGTTTCACCTTTTGCTTTCTTCTTTGCTTTCTCCCTGGGGATGTATTTTGAGGTTACCCTGAAGTTAGCATTCACAGTTCTGTGTTTACTACTGAGTCTTCCACTCATTCTAAATGCCCACATTTTTGTTCTGTTCTCTTCCTCCCCACTTTTAATATTTGTTGTCATATTGTTTTTCTGTGTGATTTCTTTATGCTTTATAGAGCATCCTTTAATATTTTTTCAAAGCTGGTTTTGTGGTGATGCATTCCTTTAACTTCTGCTTGTCAGAAAAGGTATTTATCATTCCTTCAGCTCTGAATGACAATCTTGCTGGATATAGCATCCTAGGTTGAAAATCCTTTTCTTTCAGCACTTTGAATAAATTAAGCCATTCCCTTCTGGCCTGTACAGTTGCATTTGAGAAGTCCGCTGATAATCTTATGGGGGCTCCTCTGTATGTAACATGTTTTTCTCTGGCTGCTTTTAATAGCCTTTATCTTGTATTTTTGACATTTTTATGATGCTGTGTCTAGGTATATTTGTTTGGGTTTCCTTTATTAGGAACTCTTTGCGCTTCCTGGGCTGGAGACTTATTTCTTTCTTCAAATTGGGAAAGTTCTCATCTATTATTTCTTCAAATATGGTTTCTGCCCCCTTTTCTCTCTCTTCCTCTGGGACCCCTATGATGTGAATGTTGTTCCTTTTGATGTTATCCCAGAGGTTTCTAACGCTGTCTTTGAGTCTTTGAATTTTTTGATCTCTTTGCTGGTTTGCTTGATTGATTTCCTCTTTCCTATCTTCCAGATCACTGATTCTATTGGAAGCTTCATTCATCAATTGTTGAGTCCCTCTACTGAGTTCTTTAAATCCGCCATCGTGTCTCTTACCTGTTTGACGCATTGTTTTAATTCTTTGCTTTGCTTCCTGACATTCTCGTTTACTGCCTCTACTGATTTCCGGATTCCCATGAGTATGTTAATCACTGTTACCCTAAATTCCACTTCAGGTAATTTACATATGTCTGCTATATTCAGATTTTCCCCTTGTTTTTTTTATTGGATCCATCATTTCACGTATATTTCTGTCTCTGCCTTTGCTCTATTTGGCATTCTTTTTATATTTCTGAAGGTTTGGTTTCCCTGGTGTTGCATAGGTTTGACTTGCCCAGGATTGGCAATCAGGCTGCAGTTTTGGCTCTACCCACAAGGTGACGCTAATGGGTAACGTTGAGGCTTGGGACTGCCTTCTCACTGTAATCTAAGTGGTGGGGCACCTGATGGGCAAGATTTCCGGTGGGCGGATATGCAGTGGGTGGGATTTCTGCTCAGTGGACCCCAGGCTCTGGCATGAAATGGTTGTGGGAGGAGTTTGATCTGGCTGATTCCCGGTATGGCTGTGACCAGCACAACTTCACCAGGTAGGCTCCAGCTCAGGTCCTGATGCGCTGACTCTCCTTTCACTCCCCTCCCAAGTCAGCCCTCTATGGGGTGGCTCCGCGTCTCAGCCCCACTGGGCCTGCTTCTCGCTGCCTCCACAGCTGGTCCCAAAATCCCTAGCCTCCGCCTTAGAGCACATCTGGAGACTTCTGAGCTCTGTCCCAAATCCAAATATGTGGCTTAGCTGAGAACTGCACCGGGTGTCCTCATCCACCGTTAGTTATCAGCTGATCTGTCTCCAGCTGAAGTGCTGGGTGTTTTTTGGTGTTTGTCTCAGGAAAATAGGTGGTTTTTTTTTTTCAGTGTCTGTGGAGAGCGACCCGAGAGTGCATCCTATGGCGTACCCATCTGGAAGTTGATCCTCTCAATTTTCTTTTGATACAGCTCTTTGTGAATTCTATAAATAAGTTCAATGGTGAGACACTGGAGTAATACAATGCATAGCCTCGTGGAGAATGAGCCATGAATCTGGAGAAGATCACACTGGTTCGTAATGTTTGCAGAACTTTTAAAAATTACTTCTGCATTGAAGTGGAGGAAAATGACAGAATGAGGCTCCAATAAACCCATCAATAATATTGTAAGTCAGAAATGCATGTAAGAACTCTAACCTGCCAAACCTCATAGCTTTGCCTTAGCCTCCCTTAAACCTGCTGAGAACACCTCTATTTGCCTACAGTTGGACAAAATCAGATTAGGCAAAGTGTTGCATATCTCAGACACTGATGGATGTTTTGTAGAAATGAGGGGATGTGAAAAAACAAAGCGTGAGATCCAACTAAAACAGTGGCCACATAGAAGACAAGAGTCGTAGTTTAGCCTCAAGATCATGTGGCTGACTGAGAGCCACTGCCCGGGTCAGGGAGAGAAGCGTGTTGCATGTCTCAGCCCAGGAAGAGATCAAAATTCAAGGACGGTTTCTACTGAATGCAGATCGCTTTCCCACCTCCATAAAGTAAAAAAAAATCATGAAGTAGAACTATTAGAAGTCAGGGGCTGTCTGATGTTCATAAATATCACTTCTCTTAATAGAGAATGACTCAACGTTAAGAAATTATGAATCTAAAACTTTTATCGACAGATTGACTAGGTAAAAAGTTCATGTGGGGGGGTGGAATGACAGGACTGGTGTGGGCTCCTGTGATCAGGTGAGACTTAATAACAAGTTGAATCCTGAATGACCAACATGCACGAGACAGCACACTTCTGGGAAGAGCCAGGGTGTGAATATCTTAGGCTCTGATGTCCATTTGGCTCCTGTTGTAACTACTCAACTTTGTCCTCATGTTGTGAAAGCAGCATGGACAGTGTTAAAGAGACAAGCATGAATTCCAATAAAGTTCTGTTTATGGACATTGACATTCTGATTGCATCTCATTTTTATGGGTCATGAAACAGGATTTTTCTTTTGATTTTGTTCAACTATTTCACATACAAAAACTTATTCTTCATTCACAGGATACAAAAGCACATTGTTTCATCCAGGAATCCAGGTGTCTCAACTTTTGCATGGTTGAATTTTAGAAGAAGTGATACTTTGAGGTTGCACCCCTGTCAAATGATCATCAACATTCCAGCTCAGGTTCCAGATTTGGCCTGTGGGTCATCATTTGCTGACCCTAGATGATAATGTTGGGGTGGGGGGATCAGAGGGGTGCTTCCTGTCAGCATGAAGTGATACATACAGTTTTGGGGGACAGAGAACCCCAAGGACTGATGGCACAGAGATATGATGTAGAGAGGCTGTAGGATGCCATCACTGCCTGGCGAACCACAGATTGTGTCCCTCAGCTGTCTCCCAGACTGGGACAGGAGAAGAGAGTGGACTCAGAAGCTGCACACATGCGGGTTAAAACCTGTGCTGCACCATCTGCAGGAGGAACAGTTTTTGTCAAATTTTGATGCCTCTTTGGGATTTGGTTGCATTATCTTTCAAAATGCAGTTCTATTCTTGTTTGGCTTGGTTATAAGAATCAAAGCAGATAAAAGCAGATCAGACCCTTAGGTGCCTAGTATTTCATCAGGAGTCAGCAAACACGAATGCCACACACTAGTCAACTGACATGCATTGGTCAGTGCAGGGCACATTGGTAGGTTCTGGGGTTACAAGAGTGAGCTGGATAGATGAGATCCCTGGGTTATACTGTACAATCCTCATCAAAAAGAGTGGCCCATTTACTTATGGCTGGGGTTTTCTTTTTCTTAAAGAAAGGTTGCTTGTTTCCTCCACGGTAGAAAGGCTACTACCCCTCTGGCCCCACACCCACAAAGGTAGCTACATTCTAATCCCCAGAATCTGTGAATTTACTACCCAGCTAAGCAGAATGAAGAGTGCCAACCTGACCTTCAAATGGGGGAGATTATGCTAAGAGTCTCCGGATGTACCCAATGCAATGACAAGGGTCCTTCTAAGTGAGAGGAGTCATCAGGAGGGTGTCACAGTGGGAGGAAGACTTGACTGTCTTCCCTGGCTCTGAAGGCAGAGAAAACATGCTGGGGAGTCAAGGAAAGAGGGCTGCCTCTAGAATCTGGAAAAGGCCAAAAGTCTCCGGGAAAGAACCCAGACCTGAAGACACCTTGATTGTAGCCCAGTGACACACACTTTGAACGCCTGACCTCCAGAACTGTAAATAATATTGTGTATTGCTTAAAGCCACAAAGTGCAAGCTATTTTATGAGAGGAGCAATAGGAAATGAACGCCTCTTCCCCATACTTTCAACAGAGGGAGGGGACAGAGGTCATAAGCACCCCTTACACTGGGAAGCTGCTTTTATTTCCCTGGCTCCAGTAGTGGCTGTGTCTCCCAATAGGTCCCAGAAGAACCTGCTCCTTGTCAGCAGCTGCTCTCCCTCAGCTGGCCCGGAAGGCAAGACAGAGCTCACCCACTCCTCCCAGAATTCCTGCCACCACTGCTGTTATAACCACAAGCTGACACAGCCCAGAGAAACTGGAACACAGCAGCTGTAAAGACACAGCAAACCAAACAGTTCAGAGACAATCAGGGATGACAGGAAGTGAAACAGACAAGGCCTGCCTGGCTAGTAATAGGGAGCACTGGGGACTGTGGCAAAACAGTGTCTGCACTCTGTAAAGCTAGGGGGTTGGGTTCTGCTCAGCTCCTGCTGATTGCTAGACGCGAAGGTGAATCCTGCATTGTCAGCTTGGAAAGTCTGAGGAATCCTGATGTTCCATTGTGAGCATATTGAGCTGTGTCGTCTGTAAGCATGGAGGCTGCAGCAGTCCTGCTCCAGTGCCCTGTAATTAGGACGGTCTGTGTTGATGGAACACTGGGCACGTGCTAGGACTTGATCCTGGCTCGTTCCCCACCTGCCTTCGCTTGAGTTGCTGTGACAGACCACACTGGGTGGCTTAGATGCCGCAGACATTCTCACAGTTCTAGAGGCTGGAACACAGGGTAAGTAGTCTACCTGGTCAGGTTCTGGAGAAGACCCTCTTGCGGGTCACAAATGCCCATTTTCTCTGGGGTCTCCTTCATAAGGGCACTCATCTCACTCATGAGGTCTTTATACATCATGACCTAATTACCTCTCCAGGGCCCCACTCCTAATACTATCACATTGGGGGCTAGAAGTTCAACCAAGCAGGATTCGCAGAGACACACACTCAGTCCAGAATATGACATTTCTTCATTCTGGTTTCTCTAACTCCTATTCAACCTCCAGGGATCACTGTCTCTTCTAGGAAACCTTCTTTGACTATCACAGTCCCCTGCATCCTTTTCTTCCCTCGGTTAATTTGGCCACTTTCCATACTTCTCCCAGTTTTATAAATATATGCATATATATGTATATGTCTTATATATCCAGAACACATATTTATATATATTCAGAACTCATAAGACGCTAAGCAATCCCAGACCAGGACTGAGCCCCAAAGAAAGGCAGCACTAACAATAACACAGTCAGACACCATTCAGGCCAAAAATGAAGTCCATTTCACAGCTGAGAAAGGAGAGTCTGGAGAGACAGGACCTGAAGGACTCCTGAGGGTCACTGACTTTCTCATGAGAGAGTCCCAGAAAGGATCTCTGATCTGCAGAGCGGGGAAGCCATATCACGTGTTTGGCTGAGGTCTTACCTTTCAGTCTAAAGGCTGATTTGGGCTCACAACCATAGGCAAGTTTATTAATTGGGGGCCCATTTCTCCATCCTGGGTGAGAAATATTTATTAGCCAAGTGGTGACTTGTGAGAACTGTCATTCTAGAAAGGTGTCGGTTAGAGGCGTCTCTCCATTCCCTCCAGCAGGCGGTCGTGGAGAGAGGAGGCTTCAGTCCAGCAGATGAGGCGTTGGGAGTGGGTCTCTCAACAGGAGTCTAATGAAGAAACGTGCTAACAGCGAGGCCCAGCGTGTGGAGCGCTCATGCTTGGTCTTCCACTCCATTATCACCCTCTCTCTGTCAGGTAGGTGATTGGCAAAGATATCTATGGGGTCTCGTGCCTCCCACTGTGGAATTAGATGTTCCGATAGCCAGTGAGTGCAGCGTCTCCGGGTCCCTGGGTCCACTCCATACGTCACAGGTTACAGACGTCTTGATTTCTCTCCCTCTCCTTCCCTTCTTCTCTCTCTCTGTCTCATTTGTTCCCATTGGGAAGCTTTGTGCCGCTGCTCCAAGAGAAGCCAGAGCTCCCTGGGGAGCCCCTCCCAGGTGGCAATGCCTGTGAGTGTGTGGCCGTTATTAGGGGCGATTGCTGGGAAGCCGGTTGTCATGGCACCGCGGAGGCCAGGGCTGCGCTCCCACGTTGTCCCCGTTTTCTAGGCTGTAAACATAATCATTGCAAAGACAGGCATAAACCTGGAGAGGGAGAGAGGAGGAGCTCCCTGCTGCCAATAATCTCCTGGCAGAGCAAAGTGCAAAGGGTTCACAGTCAGGAGGAGGATCCATCTCACTGCTTCGGGAGGACCCCTGGTGTGAGCCGGTCAGTGGTTTCTTGTTTGCTCACATCTCTGTAGCTGGGCCTCCCAGGGCCCCAGCCCTGGATTTCTGCAGGAAAACATTGGGTACCGAGTACACTTGTCTTGCCTGTATTGAGTAAGAATAGCTACTGTGTTGGAATAGATGGAGTACTAACATCCTATCTGTCAGGCACTGTGCCAGACTCTTGGTAGACAGGATATTCCGTTCTCATAATGTTCCTGGTTTACAGAAGAAGAAATGGGGTGCAGAGAGTCATCTGCCCTTGGTCACAGGCCAGGGAGAGGCAAGCTCAGAGATAAGCCAGCTCCCGCTCTATGACCCATGACTGTCCCCTCAGCTCCATCTGCACGGCTTCTCCTCCGGCCTCATGACCACAAAAGGTGAGCCCCTCCCTGCTCCTGGTGCTGGCAGGCCCCCAAGAAGATGGTCCCCGTAGAATAAATTGATGGGGCACAAGGATTAACTTCTGACTTGGGCTTCATCACTGAGCGTGCTCTTGACAATCAGAATGAACTGAGCAGAAACGTCTCTTTAGTGGACTTCACACCACGCACTAGTGTGGCATTGCGGACAGCAGTCACCAGAGGTATTGAGCACCAGGCCCTCGACATATATCAGCACGTGGGATTTCCTTCCCCTCCAAGGGGCCTCCCAGGACTTTGAAGTTTCTGTGCTCTGATGCAGGGAGAGGACATTTGTACTCGCTGTAAACAATACATCCCTCAGCAAGGACTTATGCTTAGTGATTTGGTCCTGGAAGGAGGGGACAGTGTGCGCCCTATTCTCATTTGGAATTTGGCTGGAGAGTGACTGCTCCCTGTCTCTTGTTGCTCATGCTCTGTCCTGCAGGCATTCTGGGTGCAACCGTGATGTGGATTTCCTGGAAGCCAGACCCCTCCTCAATCTGCTGTGCTGTGCTCTGCTCTCCCCAGTGCCTGGCCCCCTCCCTGGGTCCCGGAGAAGCAAAGATGGGAGATGTGTCTGGCATTATCTAGTCCAAATTTCAGTCAGGGGCTTTAGACCTCAGTTTGAATCTAGGCACCATGTATGATTAGATCTCGTATTTGTGTAAGTTTCTTGCTTTTCTGAGATTCCATGTTCTCATCTCTTAACCCACAGATTATTTTGATAAGAATTAAATATTAGGTACACCCTCATGGCCCAGTACCTAGTACCTCATGGCCTTAGTAAAGCAGATACATCCCAGGGTCTCTGGTTCAAGACCCAGGGCCAGAGACAACGAAAATGTATAATTAGTTATAATGTGTAACTAGATAAAATAAAGTGCTTCTTCATCCTCTCTCTTCCTGCCTGGCTCACCTTCATTCTTATCTGTACTTTAAATAAATAAATGCTAATAAATAAGTGTTTGCGATGTGCTAGGCATGATCTCATTGAATCCTCATCACAATCTAGGAATGCAGGCTCCAATACTTTTCCCACTTTATAGAGGGAGACACTGAGGCTTAGAAAGGTCAAGTCAAGAAGTGAAGTCCAAGCTATACACACCAGGCTTGTCTGACTACAATAGTGTATTCCCTCTCTCCATTCTCATGAGACTCAAGTTTCCAAACCACAAGAGTCTCATAAGTACCTGTGACTGGGCTTTATTTCAACTTCATTAACCTCAACAGAGCTGGGAATTCCATATGTGAAGGCCACTAGGATTCAGCATTCTCTAATTCTTCCCATCTTCCAGGCTCTGCTTCCTTTTCCTGTCACCTCTCTCTTCCCATCACCGCCTTTGACCCTTTTTGCACAGTTGAGCTGGAAACAATAATTTCCTTCTCTGAACTTCAATGGGAGATGAATTCTGGTTGGGACACAAGTCAGGATACAGAACAAATACAATACCGTGATATTGCCCTGAAGTAGGCTATTACCTATCACTTGGTATTAAAGACCATAGTAGTTTGTATGAAAATTTGTTATATAGACTATACATGTTTCAGGAAAACTTCCAGGAGAAAAGTTGAAAATGAGGGAATTCCGAGTTTTAGCATCTTTGATTTTCCTGGGTTCTGGGAAATGCCTTCATTTACAGATTTAGTTAAAGGATCACAGGACTAGTGGTTCTGAGACACATCTCACATGTTATCTAGTATTAGATCTTTGATAAACATGTCTCATGTCATTCATTCATGTATTCAATACGTTTGATTTGGTATTCATGATATGTCAGACAGTGTCCCAGGAATGCTTCTACTATTTAATAACCTCCCGGGTGGCCAACAACCAGGCATTGTATTAATGCAGATCTGTAGTTTTGTGACCCAAGGATGACACCGGAGGATTCTCACTAACAGGAGGCTATGCATCAAACTTTAGGAACACCGAATATACTGAGGATGACATTGGGATCACAGTTCATTTTCACAGTCTAACACGATATTCCGCATAAATATGTCTTAGTCAGCTTTTCCCTCTTTGACACTGGGAATCTAAATTCTACGTTCACCTTAAAATAAGGAGAAGGACAGACAGTGTATGATAGCACTCACATGATGTGTAAAGAGAAAACAAATGAACATCATA
>RJWH01006079.1:0-61797 GCA_004363575.1 Solenodon paradoxus | reverse complement strand
ACTATCCACACTTTGGCCCTAAAAAATAGTTCTCAGTCGGGCTAACCAAGCTTGTGGCGCTCCAGGGCTGGCTCCAGCAGGTCTGCCAGCCAAGCCTCTTCAGCGGCTGCTGCCTCACTGCCCTCTGGGATTGTCTCAGTGCGTAATCCTGGAATCCCAGGGCTCTACAGGCTGTTGGCCTTGCTAGGGCTGCTCCTCGGCCCAGCCTGTTGTCTGTGGCGGTGAGGATTTACCATCATTAGCTAATCGGCCCACTCTTTTCCCCTGAGAAATGCTTCTTGGAGCCATCTTAGAAATTCCATGCACTTGCTTATCTCTAGATGTGCTGGCCACAGTCATCACCAAGGGGAACTGAGGCAGAGCTCCCAAGGAGTCGTTTAACTTCTAGAACAGAGTTGGCTCTCCTGCCCTGCCAGCCCAAGTAGATTTTCTCATTCTCCTGCCAGCAGGGCAGAAGCCAGCTACTTGACATCAGCAGCGAGTGATACGGGCCACTGGTCAACACCAGGGCCCTGAGTGCCTGGCACACCGGGACACTCCATTCTTCACTCGCCCACCATTCCTCCACGACTGGCTGCTAGCCCTGCGCAGCTGCTGGGGAAATAAATGAGTAAACAGTCGCAGCCCCAGGAAAGCTTGGTTTAGTGGGGAAAACAGACACAAAAGGTGCCACATCCAGGTAGAGAAGGCTCCCAGGGCTGAGCGTGAATGCACACAAATGGGGCAGATGTTTGCTCAAGTTCTGGGCTCTGCCGAGGGTGACTTTCTGCTCCAGCCCAGTGTGACACGTTATTTTCTGTGAACTGGGTCCAATCTGAGGCCACCATCTGTCTTAGATCTTCAGCTCACAGGCCAGAGAGCCTCGCCACATTTGGGCAATTGCCCCCATGGAGAAGCCAGCCCAGACCCCAGTGCTTCCAGGTCTTGTACAGGATCAGCTGTTGGCGGAACAGGCCTGCAGTGCTGGGGCTTTGGGACAGGATGGCCCTCTCACCAGCACCCAGACCCCCATCTGCTTCAAAGAAAGGCCAGTGCTTCCGTGTCTGCTGCCTCCTCCGCATTTCTGTCAAGGCTCAGGCAAATGGCCATTTACTCAGGGCCTGGCATCAGGCTAGGTGCTAGGGACTTCAAAACCAGTAGTGGAAGGAGCAGACTTTGGAGTTGAAGGACCCCAGGGAGAATCCTGGCTCATTTCCTCACTTTGTGACCTCTGATGAATTACTGAAGATCTCTGAGTTCGCAATGCTTCTTTGTAAATGAGGCCTTGTCTGCCTTGTCTTGAGAACTAAATTAAGTGTAAAGGGATGTCACAGCCCCTGGACAAAGATGTTCAGGGAACATTAGCCCCCTCCCTGTTCCCATCTTCCTTTGTCATTAGGCATCTCACTCCTAATCCTCCATCTACTCTGCCTCCCTCTTCACCCCACCACCTCACTGTCCAAGAGAGCTGCACAGGTCAGGCTTACCAGGATTGCAATACTGGGTGTTTTGCTTTGCCCAAGAGAGTACAACTTCCCTTTCTTGTCCAAACATCTCCACATTTAACTATACACCAAAGTATAAACGAATCCAGGCAGAAAGCATCTTAATGCTCACCCTGATTGGCTAATAAGTGCATGTCCATAAATAGCCCAGCATGGGGCAGCCAGTTGAGTCCCAGCCTGAGGGCCCAAGTTCTGTTGGCCATCTGCCTCTGCCCTTCACCAACCACGCCTTGAGCAAGTGACTTCCTTCTGAGCCTCAAGTGCCCTATGATGGCCGAGTGTTGGTATCATTACTCGCTAAGCTTGGGGCTCTGCTAGCTTTAGTCTCTTGCCTGGTTTTGGGACTCAGCAGCCTCTCCCGCTGAGGGGCCCAGGTTCCTGAGCAATGCCTGCAGACACCCCTGGCAGGTGGCCTACAGAAACGCATAGGAAAGAAGAACATCAAACAGAAAGAAGGCAACTGGATTGCCAGGTAGGGTAGGAAGATCGTAACACGTGAAGGCCACTAGAGAACGGGGTGTGACCACCAAGGAGCGTCTACGACTTTGCTCAATTGCACAGCCAGCGGGCAAGCCTGACAGGCACAGGACTGACCTTGGCAGTTGCCACCCTCTCTGTCCTCTCCCTAAGCTCTTCCATCTCAGACCCCTGGGTGTCTGCTCATGCAGCAGAGTGGGTGATGAGCAATGTTTAAAAAACGAAGTAAAATACTAACTGTCCTGTGGACTAAGCCATTCTATGTAACGTATACTGGGTTGAGATAGTGTTTCTTCCGGTGGGCTGCCGTCAAACACATCTGAAAACAACTGCTGGGCAGGACCCGCGACCAGCTCTGCAGGCTCCCTGGCTGTCTCTGCCCAGCCCTGGTCTGCTCAGTCCTGACCAAAGGCCTGCCTCGGACACGGCGCCCCAACTCCCGCTCGGTCTCACAGCTAAGGTCCCACGCCACCCCTGCTCTGCCTTCACTTCCCTTCGAGGCACCGGGCTTCCACGCTTCCACAGCCCAAACTACGGTTCCTTCAACTGGTCCAGCTCTCGTGGGGCCACGAGAGCCCACACACAGGACGCGGCAAGCAGCACGAAGCTGCAGCAGGAGGTGAAAGAGGCAGGCGTGTGCAGCAAAGGGTCCGTCGTCTCTTTGGACTCTTCCCCGTGCAGAATGTCTGTCACACCAAGCCCTCCAGGTTCTCGCACCTCCGGGCCTGGGCCTTCGGGAGTGCTGTTTGCTCTCACAGAACTTACCACCTTCCATTTATTACCTTCTAAATGATAACCTTCCTTAAAGCAGGAGCCAAGTACCTTTTTAGCTCCCACAGGGCCGGGCCCAGCAGATTGTAAGCATGTTTTGAGTGAATGAAGTTTAGCGCTGCGGCAACCAGCTCAGAGTGTGAGCACCCTGCCCAAGGTTACACAGCAAGTTTAGAGATGACTTGAATGTCACAGTCCTCACTTGGGGCGGCTCTCCCACCACCTTGTTCTCCAGCCTGAAACTGGGCAGTCTGTCCAGCTAGCAGGGGCCGCGCGACAGGTTGGCAGTGAGCTGTGGGTAAGGCTCTGAGTCTGCAGATGCAGAGAAACAATGGCTCCTGAATTAATTTGTGAGCACCTTTCTTTTCATGCTTCCCACAGGCATGCCCTTCTCTTGGGCACAAGAGCCAGACTATGATTTCCTTCTAGGAACAGGCAAGGACTGCCCTGGGAAACCTCTCTGTCCTGCAGTCATCTCTCCAGGGGCCCTTTGACATGGAGGAGGCACCTAGCAAAACCCTTTGCTTTTTACTTTTTCAGTTGCTCAAAATGTCTTGGCACCTCCCACCCCTTGAAGGCTTCCATCACCCCAAGGAAGCCAAGGTGGAGGGTTCACTAGGACAATCAGAGCAGGAAGACAGAGCTGCCCAGGGGTGGCGTGGGAGAAGATGTCCACTTGCTCATCTATAAAGCAAAAGGACAAGAGCAGGTGACTTAGCAGACCTGAAGCTGTGCTCCCATTTTCCCCCCTAAACTCAGTTCCACCCAGACTGCAAAGACGGGCTGCTGCCCAGGACAGCGGGCTCTCCAAGTACATTGCAAAGGCCAGCTATGAGGGATCGGAGGGACACGGTGAAGGCAGCCTGGGGGAGTGGAGCCCTAGATTACGGCCAGATATGCCCAAGGTAGTCTGGCACTCAGTCTTCCTTGCAAAACTCTCACACCTGCAATCCTGCTATTCAGTCCTGCTCCACACACTGCCAGTCACCAAGTCTCTCCGGCCTGGGCCTGCTTCCTCATTCTGGGCCTGCTTCCTCATTCGTAGACTGAGATGTGTTGTCTTGCCTAAGCCTGGGTGGCGGAGAAACTTCCCTGCAAAGTGGTAGTGTGAGGCCCTTCCCTTAGTGGACACTGCCCTCCCCAAGCTGCCTTGAGGGTGAGGAGGTTGAGATGGCAGAGGAAGAGCACCAGTCGCAGGCTGTGCTGGAGGAGGCGGCAAGGTTACCGCGGTTCTCTAGCTGGGCACTTCCCCCAGGCCTGACCCTCCACCAGGGGTGGGTGGGGTGAGTGAGCCAGCCAGCTGCTCTCTGACCCTGCTCACCATGGGGTCTCTAGGCCAGCTCCTCACACAGTCACACACACCTCTTTGCCGACTCCTGCCAGCCTCTGGCCCCTGCAGAGCTCCCCCCAGCACAATAGGGCTCTTGTATTCCCTGCCCCCACCAGGTCCCAGACGGGCTCCCAGGCCTGTTTTCTCAGCCTCTGGCAGTTTCCCCCAACCCACCCGCAGAGCACAGCAGCAGCTCCCTCTTTAACCCTCTTCCCTCCCTGCAGCCTCTGGGCTCCCTCTTCTCTCTCTATCAGAGCCACAGTACAGCCCCAGGCTCTCCTCGCCCCTATTCCAGTCTGCCAGGCTGGAGTCAGAGCAGATACCAGTCTTATATCTCCTGCAGCCTGGACTCTTCAAGTAAAAGAAAAACCCAGTAAATTAATTCACAATCAGGTACTGATAAAAATATACATACATACATATCTCCCACTTAAAGGAAAGGTGCAAACAGAAATGGTGAGCAGAGGCAGACAGGAAGAAAGAAGGGGAAGCAGCACTTGATTTCGTTTAGTTGTTCATCATCTTGGTTGTTCCCTGGCCCTGGGACATGAACCAGGGACCTTGGGATGTGTGTGGACTGCAACCAATCGCTACTCCACCAGGTTGCGCCAAGTTGCAATGTTTTAGGTGAGCAGCTTTGTCGAAAGGACTGAAAGTTTCTGTGCATCATTAGGCATTCATATAAAGGACGTGTTGTAGGAGCCCTCCTGGGGCTCCCCACAAAGGGACATATGTGTGCATCTAGGGTCAAGAGCTTAAGACAGATTTTTATTCCTAACACAGAAAGTAAGTCATCTCTCATCTAGTGGATGAGTTTAGGCCTGACAGTCATCCTCTCCAACTGTCCACCCTGTTGCAGCAACTGATAGGAAGGTCCGAAGAACTGAGACGTCAGGGCTCACAACTCATGACTCGGGGAGACAGACGGGTGCTGGGGCGGGGCCTGAGAACATGCATTTTCACCTGGTTCCCAGGTGGTGTGGACGCTGCTGACCTGAGGCCAGAGCAGACTATTTATTCCTTCCAGACTCAGCAGGCAGCAGTCTTGGACCAAGAGGAAGAGAAGGCTGTCTTTTGAGAATGACAATGAATCTCAAGCCATAAAGGAAACAGGCTCCCACTAAGTCTATCAATATAGGCAGCAGCTCTCCGACAGCCAGCAAACTTGGGGGTTCCAGAACCAGGCTAGTCCCACTTA
Source organism: Solenodon paradoxus (assembly GCA_004363575.1). NCBI lineage: Eukaryota > Metazoa > Chordata > Mammalia > Eulipotyphla > Solenodontidae > Solenodon > Solenodon paradoxus. Next base: position 56,537 of record RJWH01006079.1, on the reverse strand, counting down.
GAGTTACTGTGATATTCTTTAAATACACCTTTTTTTTTTAAACAAAAGTACAGGCAGGAATGAAGTTGAACAGGGATGGAGAGAGAGGAGGAAGCGGCATTTAATTTTATTTAGGATTCACACTGGTTGCTTGCCCCCTGACCTGGGATTTGAACCCAGGGGTATGTGGCTTGCTCCTCTGGAGGCTACTGATTTAACCACTGCTCCACCAGGGCGCACCTTTAAATACATCTTTTGATTCCTCTCTCGTGTCAGGCACTTACATGCCTATTTCTCCTCCTTCCTATAACCATGCAAGGCAATCCCCTGAAGCCTGCAGAGGCAGGACAGGAGCCAGACACAGTTCTGAGTGCAGGTTTTAGCATCGAGATGATTCTGCCTTAAGAAACTAAAATCACCAATTTTAGGAAGCAGGAGTCCCTATGTCCCAACTAGTTCGTGTACTCTGTCTTGCCCCAACTTACCCGGGGCATATTTTAATTACAAAGAGCTTCAGAAGCACAGGGAGGGATTCTCAGGAAGCAAAAATCCACCAATACGGGTCAAGCTAGTGGTCAACTTCCTTTCTCAGAAGCAAGAAACTGGACCATATGCTTATTTCTAGCTTTAGGATTCTACAAGATAACTATGTTTAAAGAGCTATTTTCCAAATTAAGAAACACAAGAAGTCCCTGACTGCTAATTTTCTCAGCTGGAGGAAAGCCTGTCTGGACTAGAAGGCAGAGAAATCCTCTAACAGAGGGCATGTGTGTAGAAGTGGGCTGCATGAAACACCTAGTGAAGACTGTCCCTTAGAGCTGCACATCTCATGAGGGAAGAGTAGGAGCCCAAATCCTCCCCTGGGGCCGTGTCCTCCCTTTCTAGGGTCCAGAGCCTTCACCCCTGCAATGTGAGCTGAGGGTGGGGCCTTCCCTATCCTTGGTCACTGCTGTTATTTCCACCAATACAGTTGTTGGTCCCAAAGGTGTTCATGAGTAACACGTTCCTGTCATGCCTACGATGTCCACCGGGACCCAGCCGGCTGCCGGGGTTCCCATCTACACGGTAGATGTAAGCTGGAGAACTCAAGTAAAACCACGAGGCTGGGAAATGCACTTCTTAAAACTTGTTTTAATATCCTCCCACCCCCGAATTGGAAAAGGCCAAAACAGTACGGTTGGGTTGACTTACAAATTAATACACATTTTTGGTCACTGTTTAAAATAAATCAGTATTGTGGCAATGAGGGATTATCCTTGGAAAAAGTGAAACCCATATTAATAAAAGGTCATGGAAAACCGCACTTAGTGGTTTGACTGGCTACTGCAGAGTCTAGAGAAGGCCAGCATTCTGTATGTTCTCTGGGCTTGCCCCACAGTGGACAGGGGCCGTGTCCAGACCCTAACACGCCCAGTCTCCTCAGAGGCCTAAACCAATGAGAGCAAGGACCTCCCCTTCTTCAGGACCGGGAAGAAAATATGGGCCACCATGTAGTGTCTGCAGCGCCACTTTATTACCCAGGGGACAGAGGAGCAGGAAGGAAGTCAAAGGGAAGGCTTAAAGATGCAGCATTCAATCTTAAAGAGTAAAACAACAAAAAAAGTGCCTTTAAAATCCAGTGTAGCAGATGGGCTTGTCTGATACTGGATGTTCTGCAGTACTGCATGAGGCTGGTTTTTTTAATAGCATTAAATATCACTAGTACGCTGTTCTAGAGCCTCTGCTGATTTCAATGGTGCAAGGTCACTGAGTGAGGACTGAGAGAACAGCACGTAATTACTGAGTTTAAACAGGGTCTCTTCACATGTGCCAGACACCATCCTCTCAACATCGTGTGCAAGCGCTCAAACCCCACATGGGTCTCTGATGGTTTGAAAACTGATTACAAACAGTGCCGCACACCCACATGTATCCAGGTCACACGTCTACACATGTGTACGTTTGTGTGGACACATGCCAGTGTGTGTATGTACGGAACGCAGGAGCAGCTCCGGCGAGCCGGAGGCACCAAGGGCTCTGGGCTGACGTCCTTCCCCTCAGAGTTCCACAAGACCATACCTACCCAGGAAGGTCTCTCCATCTTCCTTTAAGATCACCTCGTACTGAAGCGAGGACAGATCCACTAAGCAAACAAAGGTCCTAAAGAGGCAGTAACCGGTTTCACGTGTAAAGAAACAGCAGAGTCACAAGTTATCTGACTCCACCCTTCCTGACATCCCTCCCCCGACCAGGGAACTCGCATGCCTGAATGCTGCATCTTTAAATATTTCTGGCTGAGCCCTCTTGCCACATATGTCAGGCGCATTCCAAGCTGGCCACCACATGTTCAGGCTTTGGCCTCCTTCCCTCTCTGCTGTCGAGCACTCTGATGTTTCAAGGGCACAGTGGGGCCACGCATCTCCCGTTTCAGCTCCATCTTCAGTGGATCATGCGTCTCGAAACAACCAAATTAAAAAAAAACTAAATTGAATGTGCATGTCTGAAATACCTATTTCCCTTAACTTTTAATTCCGCTGACCTGTTAAGAGTGGAACGAAGTGTGTGCGCCTGTGCACACGGATACACACACCAGCACACACCCACAGAGCTGAGAGGATCAGAAGCTGTTTCCTGCCAAAAGATCTAACAGAGGAAAGCTTATGTGCTGATCAAGTTTTAATAACGTAGTTAACAAGAAATGTACACCATTCAGCAAGCACACAGGCCGTGGGGAGACGGTGGTCCACGGAGCACTTGGCTCCCCGGGCCATTTTCTGCCTGTCTTTGGAACAGTTTCGAGGTTACTACATTCAGAGAATGCAAGAGGAGCATGGACAGATGAACCTTTATTTAAAAAAATAGCACTTCAAATAAATTAAAAGGGACAACCGTCAAGTGTTCAAATTGTGAAGAGTTGAAAACCTAGAGACTCCAAGCTGCAGTCTTCCACCTCATTCTTTGTCCACTGGCAGAACCCACCTCAGTACTCCCACTCGCTCTCCCCGCTGAGACGGGGAAGCAGCTGCAAACGGAGACCAGAGGGAGGAGAAAGCTGCATTTGATTGGAATGAACACTGCCACGTACTTGCTAATACGGGTTTCACTTTATGACCAAATGTATTCTTTCAAAATAAAAAAAGGGGGAGGGAAGCCGCATGTTTTTAAAACTGAAATTATTTGGGGATAAATCACTAACTCTAGTGCCGCCTTTAACGGGCAATAGCAACTTTTTTCCTCTGAAGTCAAACACCATCCCCAGCTGAGCCTTTGTGCTACAAGCTTTCAGGAGATGTTACCTAAACTTTATTAAAAGAAAAGAACAAGTTTAAATATAGACACTGGACTAGCCCAGTCTGTATTTTCAAGTCCACATTCTTCATCTGAAGCACTGCATCAGGGACCCCCTGAGTCTGCGCGGGTTCAAGTTCACAGTACATGGAACCAGTTCTCCTCTGATCTTTCCTCACTCAGAGCAGCCACACGCAGCGGCCGCTGACGCCGGGACCTTGGGCGGGGCCTTTTCCTACGAGGCCTGGCCAGAGCAGCCCAAGGTTTCTCCTCAATGAGAATCGATGCTGTCATGCTCTATGGATGGGAAAAAAGCAATAAAATAAAAGCACCTGGTACAGGTTTCATGAGATCCACTCGGATTCGCTATGCTCCAAACCCGCTGCTGAATGCCATTTGTCCGCTTTGCTTATGTTAACAGTTTGTGGCCGAGGAGTCGTCTCAATTCGAAGAGCTGTTATTGGATGCCCCAGAGGTGGATGCAATCGCAGCTCCAGCAGGGCTACTCGTGGAGACTGACTTTCGGATGTGAGGCAGCAAGTAGGGGTCACAGGCCAGCTGCTGGACATCGATGCGGTCCTCCTTTCGGTAGGCCAAGCATCGTCGAATAAATGCCTGAAAGGAAAGTTTCTTGAAGAAGCTGAAACAGATAACCCTGGGCCCCGAGAGGTACCACGGGGCTCTGGAAGATCCTCCAGTGCCCGGCGTGAATGCTTCCAAAGGAGAAGTGGCTTCAGTCGTTCCCAAACCCACTAGCTAGACCTGGAGAAGACCAGGAAGGAGTCACATGGGCAGCAGTAATCTGAGGCCACTGACTCTTTCCCTGGGGTGGCGGCGCAGCCATTCCTGAGGAGAACGGGGCATGATCTCTAAATATTCCTGCCCCCAAAGTGCAAAGACCAACGCTAAAAGCTTTCTCTTTGTCTTGGCAGGTCTGCAAGGGTACAATCTGATTTTATGGTCCTGCATACAAACCATGGTCTTTTGTGAAATCCCGAGGAGCTGAAAATTTTAATGACAAAATCCCACCACACGTGCAGGGTGACACGGACCCTGATACTCCCGTGTGACACAGATTGGCAAATGTTTTCCGTGAGTCTCATTCTTCCTGGAAAGATCATGAAACAAATGCTCAAGCACACAGAAAAGCAAAAAAGGAAACCTGAGTTTTTCCCAGAGTACTGTAGACATAAATATTCCATGAGGGGGATCTGATTCAGAATTCTAACTGCCTACTAACATGGAGGTGCCCAGGTATGAAGGGCTATGACATCTTAGCTTCTAGAATGCTTATCATAAACCTTTAAATAGATTATCCATCTTTTCCTATTTTTTAGCCAGGGGGACTCTACTGCATCAAAGTCTTACAAAATAACTGTTTTTAAATAAATAATTAAGAAAATTCTAAAATATCACTATTACCCAAAGACTACACTTTATAGTAGGGTGATCACGATGTCTTGATGTAGGTCTGTCAGTAGCAATAAATGTACTGTTCCAGCGCCAAATGTTGAGAGTGTGTGTGTGTGTCTACTGGCAGGAATGCTATGGAACTGAACCCTGACCCACTCACTTTTGCTATGAATCTAAAACTGCTCTAAAAACTGAAGTCTATTAAAAGAATTTTGGAAAAATAAATTACTGATTTTCTCATTTTTTTCCATGTTAAATAAAACACAAAAGTTTAATAATACTGTTTTTTCAAAATCAAAGACAGCTACAGGTAACTGCTTCATGTGTTACATTTGCAAAATAAAAAGAGAAACAAACATAATGATTCTTGATCTTTAAAAAGGAACCTCTCTTGGCACACCCTTGTGGCTCAGATGGCTGAGACAGCTACGGTGAAGACCATATAAAACCCAAGGTCCTAGCCTCGTGATCAGGGGCAGGTGGGTCCCCCCAAAAAGAACAAAAACAAACCTTTATTAGTGAATATGTGGAACTGGGCTTAACGAGGTTACCTGGGTTGGTTCCTTCTGCCTTTCTTTTTCTCTCTACGTGGCTGCCCACAGCGACAGGATCACACAGTTGGACTTAAAAACCTTTCACCCGCTTTCCACACTTTACAGCCCATTGCCTTTCCTACACTCTCACCTCTGCTTTGCCTGCTCTGTGAACCTGCTAAAACTCACTTACATGGGAGTTTCACTTTCTTTCTCTCAGACTTGTCTCCCGAATCTACCCATGACTCCCACCTTCACTTCATTCAGAACTGCTCAATATCTCACTTCAACACTGTGGCCTTTTTATTGTTTCCCAGTTAGTAGAATGCAAATTCCTTAGGGCACGTGTGTGTGGGTTACCGCCCATATTCAGTCCAGCTCCGCCTCCTCGAAGAGTCCAACGCTTCATAGGCGCTCAGTATTTGTTTTGGGAAAAGAGGGTATGGGTTGGAGAAATACCCATTTAGAAGAGTAAGGATATTTGTATTAATTCATGAATTTTGTGCTGAAGAATCCATCCACTATGACCCAAAGAAATAAACCAGAAAGCAAAGCAGTAATTTCTATTAGCCCGTGGGTCAAAACCTACCTTTGCTTCAGGTGTTACTACTGGCTTTGGAGGGAACTGCACTTCAGTAGCTTTAAGAATAGTATTTTCTTGTAGAATGTCTTGCTGGGACTGGTTGTGGCCAAACGGCTGTTAAATAAAAACAATAAGCAATGATGGGTCTCTGGTTAAAATGAAAGAGTGCAATTCAAAGCCACCAGGAAGGAAAAGGAGAAGACATCTTCATGAGGACTGCTGGAGGGGACCTGTATATGCGCTCCTTTCTCTATTTATTTTTTTTTAAGGAAAGGTGCAGACAGGAATGAAGGCAAATAGGCAGGCAGGAAGAGAGAGGAGGAAGAAGCATTTCATTTTATTTTATTTCTTCACACTGGTTGTCTCCCCAACCTGGACTCAGGACTCCAACCCAGAGGTATGTGGCCTGTGCTCCTTTGGAGACGACTGACCTAACCGCTACTCCATCAGGGTGCACCTAATTCTCCTATTTTACAGATGATGGGTGGAAGGTTCAGAGTTAAGTAACTTCCTCACAGTTCAACACCTTAAAACAAAGATGGGACTGGAATCAGCATTTGCTAAATTATAATCTGCTAAACTTAGTTTATAACAAAGAAAAAGATTAAGAGAAAGAACTGGCACCTTCTTCTGTTCTGAGTATTATCTGTGGGCTGGAGCAATATGTAAGTGTGCCATTGGAAAACCCAAGACACAGATGAAAAAAGATGGAAAAGGGAATGAAAGAACCAAAGGGGTTAAAAACAAAGTTGAGGCTACTTAATAGCTTCATCTATGCCTCCAAATTGTCATTTCCTAAAAAACCCTTTAACAATAAACTCAAGCCTAGTCTTATCTCTACAGGATTTCTTCTGAGAGGTCACAAACAATTCTTTCCAGATAACTTCTCCATTATCAGAAACACCTCCACATTACGTATAAGTTATAATAATTAGTCTTTACTAGTTCTGAATAGCCTCCAATTTTAGAGAGGTAGGCTTCAAGAACCAAAGACTAAGGGGAAGTTAAAGAAGAAATATGAATTAAGAGCTTGGTCTGAAGATTATAATGAAAACATTAAGAGTCCAGGGGAGTTGCAGAATCCTCCTAATATTTCTGACACTCCTCCCTAGAAATATAAAATACATGTTTCTTAAGTAATAGCTTTAACTAATGGGATGGTTGAAATAATATCCTGCAGATATTTCAATTTTCGGTTCTTGGTGCCCTTAAGGATGGCTCTTGGGAAACGTGTAGACTTTGACAAACAATTTCATGTAATTCCCCCCACACAGTATCAGGATCAAAACATGTCCTGGATCTAAGTGAGAACAGCAAAAAATGCACATTTCAACAGCCTAGCAGAATTCATTAGGTGCCCTAGAGTTGAAAATGTTTGCTTATGCATAAAGCTCTTGTTATCAAGTATGCATTTTCTTCAAACCACAACTTTCAGGATTCTATTTTGTATAAAACCCAAATGACTAATTCCAAGAGAATAATCAACAAGACACCATGCTTACAGATGCCATCCAAGATGGAAGTCAAGCCACTATATCCATCCTCCTTTCTTACCTTCCTTCCATAAAGACACTGGTAAAAGATAACACCCACTGACCAGACGTCAACTTTATTTGAGATCTTTGGTGGTTCTTTCCCAACCACAAAACATTCTGGTGGTAAATACCTGAAACAAAAGGGAAATAAAAATTCTTAGAAAAATGACAATATAAATTTAAAATATGTACAAAAATGCCAAATAGAAGGCCCTGTTGAAAAGTCAAATATCTGAATTTTAAGAGCAGAAAAAAGCAACTTAGTCCTAGAAGGAGAAAGTCAATGAAAAAGTGTACCCTGGTGTAGTAGTGGTTTGGTCAACTGCCTCGGGCTGAAGCACAGTCACATACATCCCAAGGACCCAGGTTTCTAGCCTGGGCTGGGAGAACCACTAAGATGTACAACTTAAAATACTTCTTTCTACCTGTCTACTTGCCTTCATTCTTGCTTGAAACTTTCCTTAAAAAAAGCCAATAAGAAACATTCTTAGAGAAGTGGTAATGTCCTAAAGTCTTAAAATACAGTTCTCAACTTACTGCGAGAGGTCAGTATTCTCCCCAGCTCCGACTTCAGCCACCCCAGCCAACTTTCCCAGGGTTGTGCCTAATGTAAGTGTCATTCAACAAGGTTAAAGAGGGGAATGAGAAGGAGAGCACAAAAGAAACCATTCCCTTTTATGAGAGCTGCATCAAAAAAAACATTATAACAGGAAGTGTATGGGTTTCCTTTCATACTGGCTGAAGATGTCTCTAAAGTAAATGCCTATTTTAAAGTCCAAGTGAATTCAGGACCCGGCACACATTTCTAAGGGGAGACGACTCGTTTTCTTAGCGCAGATAATCAATGATGATAGAAAGTCCGAATTATCAAGACATTTTAAGTTTCTACTTTAAGGGTCATGGGGGCTTACTGGAAGACTAACAAATAGTGTAGAAAAAGCCCAACTAGTTGTTAGCACAACTCAATCTTCATCTGAATTGCTTCTCTGCCCACCCATCCCTGTCTTTAAAAAGACTGGCTGGACAGCCAACCACACCAAATTGTATGCTGTGGAGGGTAAGTGCCTCTTGGTATTTAGGAAAACAAACAAATATGGTTCTACTCATTGCCTGGAGTCTCAGCCACGGCACAGCTAGAAGACAGTATTCTGATAACAGATGAGCTCTGTAAACTTCATGCTGGCAAAATCAATTCTGTGAAAACCTCTTTATTTTAGACCCTGCTGTGCTTCTAGTATAAAAATCAAAATTTAGAGTTTAAAGAGGACCACAGAGTTGAGAGGCAGAAAATGCTCAGATAAAATTTGTTTGTTTGTTTGTTTTTAAATAAATTTAGTTTTGTGTTCTTGCTTCTTATTATTTTAAAGTCATTTCTGGATGATTAAGAGCTTTGACCTCGATTATTTCACAATGAAAACTTCTAACCAAAACAAACATTGAAAAACAAAAACACAGATACAGAATTCATGAAGAGGGTCAAAGAAATAAATTTACAAGGAAAAGAATTTATATAAAAAATAATTCATCAACAGGTCACTAAAATTACCTTCCTGAATTCTAGTTTTCATGGTTCTTGATTCTTTAATATTCGTAATTTAAACATGATTTTGAATAAATAACCTGCTGATACTAAAGTGATCATTTTAATGTATTTGTAATTTTTCTGTGGCAATGACAGGGAAAAACAGAAGTCTGTGACAGGGAACAATAGATGTTGTCAGGTGTGTTCAAATGCAGAGTAATAAGTTAGCCAAATATTTTATAATATAAAAGACACTGCCAACTCAAGTGCAAATCCAGGAAACTATTTTCTAGATCTGTTTCCCCACCTGTAAATGAAGAAATAAACAAGTTCTTCACACAAATAATACTGAAACCAGTAAGCATAATTCCCTAACAAAGATTTTAGAAGAGTAGAAGACAGGTGTAAGACACTACACTAAATTGTCTTTTAAAAAACAAACATTCTGTCACAATCAAATTCTCATAAAGAAAAATGATTCTCAAGGTCTAGTCTACAAATCACTTATTTAAAAGTAGTTCTTGGCATGCCTTGGGGGAGTAGCAGTTGTCAATCGCTTCCAAAGGAGCAAGTCATGTACCTTGGGTTCAAGCACGGTCTAGGGGGAAACACCCAGTGTGAACAACTAAATAAAAATAAATAAAATGCTTCTTCCTCCTCTCTTTTCCTCATGTCTGCCTACTAGCCATCACTGCCTGTCCCTTTACTTGAAAAAAAAAAAAAAAAGGGGGTGGTCAATGTAGAAGAATTATGAACAACCAAATACTGCAAACTGGCAGCATTTGTTAGGTCCTCCTGTCCTATGTGAACCTCTCTGTGACATCGGATGATGACACTGAGGATGGTGATCATGACAATGCTTCTACCAATATGGAGACTTTTTAAACCTTCACAGAAACCCATAAAGGTTAATTTTCTCAGTAGCTCCTTCTCTACTTTTTTATTATGGAAAAAACAAAACAAAACAAAACAAAAAACAAACCTTCAAGTATCATCTAAAGTAGAAAAAGCAAAATGAATCCCCAAGCAACCATCATTAAGTCTCAATAGCTACCAACACATGGCTAATCTGTTCACATATACCCCTCTCACCTTCCCACAAACAGATGACTTTGAAGCAAATCCCAAACATCATATAATTTTTATTTAAAAGTTCTAACCACTGAATTTTTGTAGCTTAGCAAATTATAATGAGGTAACTTTATATTAGCGTCATCTCTTAAAAAAGAATAAGCTATCAAACAAAAGCCTGAATTGAAGTTCCAGTGAATCCATATAGAAGAGCATTTATAGACTTTTTTCCAGAATTTCTAACAGTGGATATTTTTATATCATTTACTGACAGGAACTCTAACCCACAATAGCCACCATAGTGAATAAACACTGTAAATGTAGCTTCTATTTTAAACCTACAATCTCAGAGTTTTATTTTAGAAACTGATTTTCACTATAGGTGCCATCTCCACAAACAATAAGGAACAAAGACAAAGTAAAAATTTGTGTACATGGTGTTAGTTTAGCAAGATGTGATTGACTCAGAGTGAGAAAGAACTTAAATGTAGACTGACTGAGGAAAGCAGAGCTGATCCCGCAGCTGGGAAAGACAACCCCTCCTCCTGTCTGCGGATCAGCACCTCACTCCCAGGCGGCCACTGTTTTGCCAAGGACTAGGGCCACCCAGTCTCAGAACTAAGTGATCTGGGTGTGTCCTTGGGCAGGTAAGTCTGACAAGCAGAGTCCACACACATCCTAAGGACCCAGGTTTAAGACCTGGGGTCAGGGGGATCACCAAGATGAATAACTAAATAAAAATAAATGGCCATCTTCCTCCTCATTCACCTTTATTCCTGCCTACAAATTTCCCTTTTTTTTTTTTTAAAAAGGTACAGGAAGAAATGAAGGTGAATAGGCAGGCAGGAAGAGAGAGGAGGAAGAAGCAGTTTATGTTTTATTTAGTTGTTCACATTGGTTGTTCCCCACCAGACCCTGGACTCAAATTTAAATTGAAATGTACATGGACTGCACTCCTCCGGAGGCAGTGGGCCTAACCACTACTCAACCAGGGCAAACCCCACCTCCTTTCCTTTCATTAAAAAAAAAAAGTGATCTGATGAACTGACTCTGGGGTATAATCGCATGTGTGACTCCTCCTTAGTGAAACAGGAGGCTTTCTTTATGCTCCGATTCACATATTCCATTTTGTGGATTTGTTACCGCTTTAGAGTAAAAAGGAAGCTCTGTTAACACACCTTTACAACCACAAAGTTAAATAAAAGCCTGAGTGGCAGGTGTGCTTCATGGCTCTTACTGTCAGAAGTTCTAACAGGCAGAAGCAGAGCACAACAGGTCACGGAACAGGCAGCAGAGACAGCGGGAGGAGTGTCAGCAGAGGGAAGGCCTCACAGCCCCAGAGCCTGGCCCACAAGCTCTAACTCCAGAGACGCGAGGCCTTCTTGGCGAACTGCAGTCACTTCTACTTTACCTCCTGACAGTCACACTCCTGAGCTCTGAAGGGTCTATCGTTCTTAGGCAACTCTGCGAAAGTCTCTATTCCACTACCTTATGAAGAGACCCGCATTCATACTAAAAAGAATTTGGGGCCATTCTCCCTCACCTCCTGGTTACTAACAACACTATTAAGACGATAAGTGAAGGATTTTTCTATGTCTTTGATTTCCTTTGTTATCTTTAGAATCCAACTTTATTTTACTTTAAGCATTAAATAATAATGATATTACCCTACAAAGGCATTTATTGTTCTTATTCCATCAGTCAAGTTCATTTGGACTAACTCTTTCATTCTGGGCAAATTAGGTAACTCCTCCAGACTTGAGCTTACTTACTTGTCTGTTAGATTTAAATTTGCAGAAAATATTGCATTCAAATAAAAGCTGATATGAGACGTAAGTACATGAAAAAAACTCAATCAGATTCTACTAGTACAAATAAATCTGTATGTTGAACATCAGGAAATTTATACAATTAGAAAATAACCATTTCAAATCCTTGTTAGGAATAATCTTGATAGTCTTGTGCCAGCTTTTGCTTATTTTATTACTTTTATTTCAGTTAAGTAATATGTTAATTTTTTAAAACGAAGGCACAGGCAGGAATTAGGAGCGAGCAGAGGCAGGCAGGCAGGCAGAGAGAGACAAGAGGAAGAAGCATTTCATTTACTTATATATTTGAGTTGTTTCCCCCAGGCCCAGGCTTAACACCTGAACCACCAAGGCTCACCAGAAAGATCTGATTTCTCATAAAGTTACAAGTGGAAGAAATTTTAAAATGTTACCAATATTTTTCTTATCATTTATATTTTATAAACCTTAAGAAATACTCCTTCACCCTAAGATCCTAAATTCTTTTGCATTCTTCTAAAAGCTCTATAAATTTTACAAATTTCCTTTAATTGTTGATCTCCGGGATGCAATTTTATTTAATCTTACCATCAATTTTGAGATGCTTCTTCTTCCCAATAATCTGCAATTTACCTTTATATATCAAACATGTAAACAGGCCCAGGTGTTTCGGGGCTTCCTCCTGTCCCATTAGTCTCTATCTTTTCCTATCCTGGTACCACCTTCCTTTACTTAAAAAACTTCACTGCGGTCTAACTGACATGAAACACCGCAGTAACACCCCCGCACCCCCAGGCTGGGTTCCCAGGCCCCAGTGAGTACCTACAATCAGAGAGTACCAAATCCTTTATATACTGTTTTTCCCTATACATTCATACCTATAATAAATTGAATTTATACAGCAGGCGCAGAAAGAGGGTAACAGCTGTAACTACTAAGTGAAGGAACCAGATGCGTGCCCTGCCCTTGTGGCTCCGGCAGCTGAGACTCCTCAGGTGAGAGCCATGAGGCCCAGGGAGCCGGGTTCTTGACCCAGGCCTGAGAAAGAGCCAAAAACAAACAACTAAATGTAAACTAAAAAATGCTTCTTCCTCCCCTCCCCTCCCCTCCCCTCTTTAAAAGAAATAAGAACAATTATAACAGTGTGTATATAATAAGTTATGTGACTACGGTCCCTCCTCTCCCCTTCCTTTCTCTCGTCATATTTTCAGACCGCAGGAGGCTAAACAGTGTATAAGGGGGGACTATTGTGCATTAGTTTCAGGTGTACAACATAACAAGTCAATATTTGTGTGTACTGTCAAATCATTAGCATAGTCCGTCTAGTCACATCTGTCACCATCACCATACACATTACAGCTGTCGTTTCTTGTGACGGGAACTTGGAAGGGCCACTCTCTTAGCAACTTTCAGACACTCAGTACAGTGTCATTAACTGTAACTGCCTGCTGTACACCGCATCCTCATGTCTTGCTCATTCTGTCACTGAAGTTTATACCTTTGACCCCTAACTTTCCAATAGTCCTACCTCTGACCCTCCAATGCCCTCACCACCGCCACTACCCCATCATCTGCCCTTGGCAATTAGCGATCTCTTCATTGTATCTACAAACTTGGCTGGGTTTTTTTACGTTGCACAGATAAGTGAGATCGTACAGTATTTGTCTTTCTCTACCTGATTCATTCACTTAGCACAGTGCCCGAAGGGCCACCCGTGATGGCACAGGGCCATTCTTTGCACAGCATGAACAGCTCATTTTCTACTACTCTGGAGGACCAGCCTCTGGAAGAAACATACAACTGGAATACCTGGCAACATGTAATCTGTCTCAGAAAGGAAAGAAAAATTAATATAAATAATACTGAATCAAACTGTTAAAAAGACTATTTGGAGAGGAACGTATTCTTTGGTTCCTAGCATTTTTGCCTAAGCAGATAGGATGTTGATGTTCTTAATTACTAACGTTCAGTCCAGCACAGCCACATCCTCACCAGCCAACCTAAGTGTCCAGATACCTACCAGTAAGTACCAGCACCTTGTGACGTTAGCTCCATGCCATCCACTGAATTGTAGCTATCATCATCCATGATCTTGGAAAGACCAAAATCTGTTATTTTTATCTCTCCACACGCTGTACCATTTACTAAAAGAATATTACCTAAAAAGATAAAAATCTTCATGAATAAAAAGAGACTTATTAATGAAGAGAAAAATCCAAGGTAATAGCACACAAGGGGACAACTGAGCTCAAACTACTGCAGGCAAAGAAATATCTGGAATGAAATAATCTGGACTGCAGATGCCAGGGGAGAATCCTCAGTGTCTGGCTGCAAACGTTAAAACTACCAAGAACAGTAGGGAAAAAAATAACCCTCTAAATTAAATTATCATTCATACAGTCGGTCAAAGATGGTGGAAAAGTCTCACTGAACTTTCAGTGAGGATCTCTAAACCACCCTCTTTAGAATAGTAGTTTCCAGGAAAAAACAAGGAGAAAACACACAAAGGTGGTACCACAGTGCCACCTACAGCTCCCTATGGCAGAAAAACTGAGTGGATTCAGAAAAAAAAAAATCCAATCAGACAAAAGAAGTCTTTAAAAAATAATAATAAATAAAGACTTCACTCTAATAATGTCTTAGTTGAAACTGTGGCAGAACAATAAAGAACAGTCAGATTTAACATGTAGCCACTGAAAGAGCAAAGCAGTCAGCAACTGTCCACAATGGGAAGTGCAGGGAATTCACTTCCTAACAGACTAAGCAGGGTAGAGGGTTTACAGAGAACACATACAGACTGAAAAAGAGGTAAAAAATCAAACCGTTCTCTACTCTTTGCCAAGGTCTGTAAGAAGAGCAACAATATAAAAAGATTGAGAAAATAAACAAAAAACCTCTGCTCTGAATTTAATGACATGGGAGGCACATGTGCAAAAGCAAGTTGATAATCTGGGGGCACTTATCACAGAGACTTTGGAGGAGAGAACTGCCATGCAGGGTGAGTAATGGGAAAAAACAAAACCAAGCTTGCCAGAACAGTTCTCTCTTAATCAGACTGAGATCATGAACTGCCCGGGCTCTAAAGACAAAGGCATTGTCTTCTCTGGAGCATTTGGCTCAACCCACACTCTAGACCTGGCGCTGTGCAGCTCAGGCTCTCACGTCCCCAACCCCACCCAGCAACAATCCTAAGTCAGATGTCACTAGGCCTCCTGCCAGATTCCCTAACTGTATAAAGGAAAGTTACCAAAAAAAAAGCCACCAACACACAAAAGTTAGACATACCTGGTTTGAGGTCATAGTGTATGATGGGAGGTTTTATTTCATTTAAGTATTTTAAAGCATTCACAATCTGCATGATAATGGATCGGGCCTCTTTCTCCGACATTAATTTGTGCTGTTTCAGATAGAAGTCCAGATCATTTCCCTCACAGTATTCTAATACTGTACAAAACCTAAAGACAAATACATCAGCATTTGACCATGGGATACAGCAAACAAAGTCTACCTAAAAGTAGCCCCTGAGAAAACTTTAGGCAGTTTTTTACTTTGTTCCTTAAAATATTCAATTCTTGGCACGCCCTGGTGGAGTATCAGTTGGGCTCACTGCCCCAGTCGGATGCAGTCCACACACATCCCGGGGCCGGGGTAGAACAGCCAAGATGAACAATTAACTAAAATGAAGTGCTCTCTGCTCCTTCCTTTTCCTGCCTGCCTGCCTACTTGCCTTCATTCCTGTCTGCACCTTTCCTTTTAAAAAATAACAACTATTCTTTATTCAGTATTAGCTGTCTGAGTGGCTTACAGCAGGAAAACAGCTTCCTCTCTTTGAACAGGCTCCACACTGGAACCTGGGGTGTGCACGTGCCCTCATGACGTGCTTCTTCTTGAATCCAGGTTATCTAATCGCTGACAAGAACTGAGCAGTATTTAAGCGGAACAGCTTTACTGCCGGGTCTCCTGGACATATCCACGTCACCTTCCATTTTCAGACAAGCACATTGTGATCAAGTACACAATATTCACTGCAGGCATTTTATGCGACTGAGGAAAAATGCCAAGATCCCAAGGACTTGGTTGCATCTTCTGTCTCTTTGGCATGAAACTACTACAGAGTCTCTTTGTTAAACACAAGTCTTAAAAAAGTGCATTATCTGTAGTTCTAACAAATGTATTTTTTATATAGTATGTTTTTCCCCCTCCACTTTTATCAATGTCATACAAATCCATATTAAAAACTGCATACCACTTGTGGCATTAAAGGTCATGTGTCTTCTTCTAAGGCCATTATACAGTGAAAGTTTCTTGAACCGTTTGAATATTCCTGAGAGCTGAACACCTTTTGAACTAATTATGACAATGTGGCTTTATTATTCAGGATCGAGTCAGTAAATAAAAAACACCTGAATATTTCAAACAGAGGCTTTAATTCTGGGAACTGATCACATAAATGATGAAAGAGCTGGGAAGACAAAACGGTCACTGAAATACCCAGAGATCATCAAGAGCAGGAAACGACTAGCGCCCCAAGGCCAGGGGTCAGAGAGGGGAGACAGTGCACCAGGATCCGGTCCCCACGGGAAACTAGAGCATTGCTGGGGGTGTCTACCCACCACTATCTCTGTCTCCCCATTAACTGAATCCAGCAGCACATCAGCTAACACAGGAGCCTGGAAAACTCAGACCACTAAGCTTATGCTTATATGAAACACGCTAGCAATCTACTTGAGAATAAAGTTGGAAATCTATAGATTTCTCAAAGATGCTGAAATTTGAGAGAAAAATCCTCATGCCTATGAATGTATTTGACCCAAATACTATCTAGAAAAAAATCTCACTTTTAATACCCAAATAGGCATGCCCTGGTGCAATAGCAGTTAGGTCAATCACCTCCAAAAGAATGCAGGCCACATATCCCAGGGTTCGAGTCCCAGGACCTGGGGAAAACAACCAGTAACTAAATAAAAATGAAATGCTTCTTCCTCTTCTCTCTTCCTGCCTGTCTACCCCATAGTCATTCCTGCCTGCAACTTTCCTTAAAAAAATAAAGTGTCACATGAAAGTCTTCTAAGACTTTCTAAAACATGGTGTGAGATTTGTTAAAAATTCATACATACAATAGGAGGAACAAAGTAAACATTACTCATTACTCAAGACTAGCACAGCACAGGATCAACTAAATTTTTTTGATTAGTTAAAAGCAAATAGAGTTCAAAAATGGCAGATAATCTAAATCATTATACTATTTTTGAAATGGCTTAATTAAGCACTTGTACTTGAGGAACAAGGGGGTGGGTCTACCTAGTATCCAAAGAATTTACTCAAAGCAAAACTTGGTAAAGCTTGCATTCTAACTAGATTTTGTCTGAACACCACTATTCCTTGCTAAACACACATCTCTATGCTTGGTACAAAGGTCATGCCACTGGAAAGGGGAAATTATCTGAGCAGATGGAGGAGGGTAGCTCATATTTCCAAAGGGATGACGGTCTCCTTCTAGGATCATTTCTAAACGTGGGCCGGTTCTCTGCGGAGCGATCTCTGAGACAGCCACTGCCTGGAGGAGGCCAGAACTCCGATAACCACCCAGGGAAGCTTAGAGAAACACCTGGTGGCCAGACCTTGGGTATGGTCTCGTGACTCAGTCAGACTCTTATAAAGAAAAGTTTTCTAAATGCTGAAATATCTGTAACTCCTAGATGAACACAGAGGTGCTACAGCTTCCCTATACCAGGAATGAAATACAACAATGCCTAAAATTATACAAGACCTTGGACAATTCACTAACTTCTCTAGTCTTCAAATCTCCATCTCTAAAAGGGGACAGCTGAACTGAGATTGCTTTCAATTCTAATATCCTATAAGCCTGTGACCCTGTATTTAACATGTGCCACTGGGCTACGCTTTCATTCATTCTCATTCTATGACAGAATCACATTTCTGATACTTCTTTAAAGGCTTTGTCAGAGTTTGTTAGACTCTCCAGGGTGAGGAAGACACTCTCTTGAATAGTACATACTCACTGGGGCATGTCAGTGACAGGTGGCACCAATTTATGCCAGTTTCCAAGAGTTGACAGTTAAATTATCAGGAATTTGTGAGCTGGTTATTAAACCATTGGTAAAATGAGTGGATAAAAAAGAAAAGGTGGTATCTCCAATATAATAGAATACATTTGGTCATAAAAAGGAATGAGGTACTAATAAATGCTTCCATTCACATGAATAGGAAATATGTAGACAAAATGTAGGTTAGTGGTTGCTTAGAACAGGTACATCGAATAGGGGAAGCGGGGGTGACAGCAAAAGGGCTGAGCTTTCTTTGTAAGTTGAAGAAAATGTTCTGAATCAATCATTTGAGGGTTGCACGTGCCTATGAAGAAAAATCAATGTATACTTTAAATGGGTGAACTCTAAGGTATGTAAATTATATTTTAACAAAGCTTTTTTTCTTAAGGTGATGGTTAGGAATGGATACATTGGGAGTAGTCACCCCAGAGAAACTGACAAACACTACCAATCAGCCCATCCCTCTCCCAGCAGTTGTTACACATTCACCACCACACAAGTGCACACACCCCGCACCAAAAGCTGTCTTGTTTACTCGAATCTGAATTCACATACTTTGCCTATAAATACTTTTGGTTTCCTTAGGCCGTATTTCCTGGACCCAGATTTAAACTCTTTTTCATGTAGTCAACTTATGCAAAAGCAGATTAACTGTAAGCTAAAGTGACACAGTACTTACGAGTCAGTGTCCAGTGAGAAGTAATCATACAGTTTGACTATTCTGGGATGATCCAGCTCTTTGTGAATCCGGTATTCCCTACACGCATGCCTGAAACAAAAGGGAGAACTGAAATCTTCTGTATTTTGACCTTTCTTCTATTACTCTTCAAGAATACTCCTAAATATTCTTTCATTGCTCCACTGTTTTCATACTTATTCATTCTGTTCAAGTCCATCTGGTCCCTTTATTCTTCCTCATTCTGTTTTCTCTACTAGTATTTGCCAGGCTATGAAGGAAATAGTAGATGTTCAAATTATTTGCTGAATGAATGAAACTTTCAAGTTTATTATATGACAATCTCAGCTTTCACATTTATACTAAAAAATCAGAGATTTTAAAAATTAGAAAGACTGCTTTTCCCCCACTCCTCTAAAGCTGAGTTCTTATTTATAAGTGTTTATATCCTGGGAATCAATTTCAGCATGTAAAGGATTACAGGTTATATAAGGCAATTAACAATGCCTTGTATTTGTTTTTAAATCCTATTCCTGAAGAAAAAGATTTAAGGGGCTATTAGCATTACTTTCTTCTAAGAAAATTTGAAATTATGGAAACTCAAGTTTTCTTAGAATGAGAACTTACATATACGTATTAATATCTTGTTTTAGTACTTATCCAGTTTAAAATCATTTAATTAGATTAGAAATAAAAATGTACTTTATAATCGGTCACACAATGACTTTTGAAAGAAGATACTTATACAACAGTCTTTAAAGTATTTACTTCTTATTTACAAAGAGAGCAAAAGGGAATGACTATATTTTAAGGAATCCAGCACCATTTAGCTCGGGGCATTTTGTTATAAGGCATGGGTCAGAAAAGAGAAGTTCTCCTTAGTACAATAAAGGAAAATAAAAAAAGGCCATGTTTTCTGAAACTGGTATATTACAGCATAATAAAAATACACAAAGTACACAACTCAAGAAAAGCTGGGGGAAAATTAGGAGGAGGGAGGAACAGGAATCTAACATAATTAAAAAACATTTCCCTTTCCAAAAGGAAACCCTGTTTGACTAGGACCTGCTTTTCAAGCAGCCACATTTGCCAGTTTTGGCTCTTGTGATGCTTCACTTTATCTCTAGGTCTTCTGAACAGACCTGCCCGCAGGGAGGCAGACAGAGAAATGCTGGAGCCCACGCCACTGTGGGGCCAACAAACGCGGCTGGGTGCCAGCTCTGTGCCACCACCTCGTGGACTCCCCGTCACTGCTCTGGGTGGCAAGTTCTAAGGGGTGCGCCCCCGAGACCAACCCCACACCCAAGGCAGCGCTAAACTTGTCCTTTCCCAAATAAGAGGACTCCACGTAACGGTTCATTGGTAGAATAAAGGCGAAGCTGTTTAAGAAAAACGAATTTGGGCGCTCTGGCGGCGGAGGGGTTGCACAGGCCACACACAGCCCCAGGCCCTGCCTGGGGCAGGAGGAACAACTAAGTAAAACAAAGAAAACGGAAGTTTAGAAAGCTACAGCCTAAGCAGGTAACTATTAAGTCCTCTCTTACACTAAGTATGTGATAAAAACATAGCTCTTTGCCCCTTGAACTTCGATTTTGCACATTTCAAAGTAGAGACCAGTTTCTCAGTCAAGGTGGAAGAACCTGGCAAAATGTAAGAACCACAGGAGGAGCCATTTGAAGCCCTGGCCAACTAATGGGATGGCTGCGTATCACTAGGCACCACCCCTCAGGCGCGCCAGGCCCCTGGCCCAGTATCATGCTTTGTCAGGCACAAGAGTCCTCTTATAACCAACTTGCAACTTAGCATCTGACAGATGAAAACACTGCGGACTTGAACAAGAAACTTCTCCATCAGCATGTTGCATGCAGTCTTTTACTCTCATAAATGGACGTACACTTAGACTTTCAAAATGATTTTATCCTAGAAAATGAGAAAAGATTATCATGACTAATTCTAAAATCATTATTTATGTGAACAGCTTTATATGGATTTCCTACTACAGAGTTCTAACACGTTGTTTGGGGAGTTAAAGAAATCCAGCAGTACCTATCGATGCTTTAATAATAGAAAAGTAAAACAGTTTACTTTTGTGTGGGGAGTGGGAAGGAAAGGAGGTACAGAACAGAACTCAAATTTTTATTTTCTTTGAGTTTTTCCTTCTTTGTTACCCGGATAAATATCTTCATTTCAGAAAGGACTAAGAAGTCATCCTCACAAAAGAAAAAGTAATCAAAAGAACTCTATGCAGGGTAATAGTGGCATTTTCGCATTTTATAATATTACCACAACATTGAAGTGTATTACTTTTCAGTTTAATATTGAATTTTTAAAGCACTCTGTAGTATGTTTTGTGTTTGATATGCCTCCTGTGGAGCTCCAAGCAATTAATAACATACTGCTAATTCATTATTATCTATAGCTGAGCTTCATTAATAGGATTTTGTATCCCTTAGGAAGTTCTGCGTAAGTATAAATGTAGGTCACGAGAACTTAGCACACCCCCTCCTGGGAAAGGGTCATGGCCCAGAATGTTCCACAAAAGGGGCCCAGATGCCATGATCTCCACCTCTACTGAGGAGGCAACAGGACAGCACCAGAGGGAGCAGAGCACCGTGAGTGGAACTGTAAAGAGCTCAGAAAAAATGAGAGCCCCCTGCACTGTTCTAAGACTGTCTGCAAGAGAAAACCTAAGAAGACACCGGACCCATCCCCCCAGGACTCACAGAGCGGGCCACAGGTGTTGGGGACCTACCACCTGGTCCTGGCCTGAATCCCGCGCTGCCTCACAAGGCTGGAGTGAGCACAGAAGCCATCTGCAGTTACAACAGTGCTCGACACCAGAGTTCTCCTTAAGGGCAGACTGAAAACTGGGTAAGTCTGTAGAAATCCCAGCAGAGGAACTACACTCTCAAGGTTGACCAAAGCGATCCCTAGCAGAGCCAACTGATTCTGAGTGGTCAATATCTACATGAGATGCAAAACAGACTGTAAGGAGAGCTGGGGGGTATTTTTAATAGTCCCAATGGCCTGAGAGTCTCAACATAATGGGACCATTATCATTTATCACTGGCCAGAATGACATGTGGTTTCCTTCTCTGAAGTTCTCTTGGCATTCACAGTGGCATGCCATTTGTCCCTGCACATCAAGTGACTGGAACGTACATATAGTAATGGTAAGTGCTCCTCAGAAGCATCTGGACTGCAGCTGCCTGTCTCATAAGATACACATGCAGAGTGCCATGCATAAACCACACACCATCCTGTCCCTACCTCTGCTAAGCCCTAGTTCTCCTAATGCCTCAGGGTCTCTCCTCTCCAGCGTGTGCTCCACAGTCAATCTGCACGGAAGAGGATGCTCCTGGGTCCCCGTGAACAACAGGTATAAAGCAAAGACTTGCCTTGGTCCATGGCCCAAGAACTGTTTGATGGAGAAACGTTTTATGTGTTCCTTAGACTCAGAAGTCAGCTACGAGACTACTTCCAAGTCCACGGCTTCCCCCCATCTCCAAAGTACTATTTACAAGAAGAGAAAAACATTTTTTTTATAGTAACAAGGTGGGTCCTTTATATCAAAGGGACAATTTCTTCCTCTCAGGGGCAGGGTATGTCGAATTCAGCACTTGTACCTACAACAAGGTAAGGATCCTAATAACAAATTCAGTTTGTGTGGCCTCCAAAGTAAATGAGTCATGAACTCCAATGTTCTGAATGAAGCTTTCTTAGGGGAAGTGGGGGAACCTGACTTTAGTGAAACCATGAAATTCATTCCTGCACATGTGATGAGTATGGAGTCTACGGAAGTCACCTCCCTCCCTCCCATCTCAAGTACAGAAAAGAGCCACCACGAGTGGGCGCGGGGCTCCCACGAGGGGCAAGCACAGAAGTGGGAATTGAAGACAGAACTGAGATGAGTGAGCCTGCTGGGAAGGTGAGTGTGGCACTAAGGGTTTGAAAGATTCAAGTAAGCACCCCCAGGCATACCAGGCACCACCTACTGCCTCCTCCACAACGAATGACTAAAGCAGCAGAAAAGGCCCCACTCGAAGCTCCCCAAGGTCCCCAGACCATGAAAGGACACTTGTCTAGTTCCACAGATAAGCAACAATGATTTCTGAGGTCTTACTTGCCTATTGTAGTTAATTTTAGACACACAATGGAAGGGGAGGTTAAGAGGATGGGCTTTGGCTTAAAAGAAGTTTAGATTTAAACATCAGCTCAGCCATCTCTTTACTGTTACTCAAATTCTGATAAATAAGTTTCTTCTTCAATAAAAGGGAGAAGAGGGTCGCTCTCCAGGGAAAGGTGAGAGAATGAAAGGAAATGACACTGCTGCATGCAGAGCTCTTACCAACACAACACTCAAACTACAGCTCTTCACATTAAATTCTGAAAAATCCGAGACTAGTATCACTTACTTGTGGTAATTCTCCTTTTTCTCATCTCTCCAGTTTTTATTTAACTGGTGAATTTTCACAGCTACATATCTTTGTTCTGTTAGATCAAATGCCTGTAAAGAAAACAGAAAAATTACATACGGATAAATGCTAACAAGAATTACAAACTGACTTGAAGCTTCTATGCAACGATCAACACACTCAAAGCACATTATTAAATGAAAACAGCAGCACATCACATCCTTGTTTCTGAGTTACAACCATCTTCCTGAAACTTGTAATCAAATAATTCAGTCTCTAGACACACTGGCACCAAGGGATTTAGAAAGTAAAACCAAGCACACACCACAAGCACAGACCTAGCCCATGTCTTAACTTCTAAACAATCCTCTCTGGACACTATCGACTCTTTTTGGGGACCTTGCTCATCCTTAGGTTGCCTCTGTTCCTGGTGGACACTGATTGAATCATGGACACTGGCATGCTGCAGCAGGACTTTCTGCCGCTGTTGAGACACTCACTGGGGTCACGCTGCCTCCTTGAGAAATGGCCTCTCAAGGCACATCTCTTTGCTATTGTTTAGAAAGTAACCTTGTAATGTGTTAAATGGTACTTATTAAAACAAAAACAAACAACTCTGTCTTTAGTCCCACTCCTATATGCTGGGTGAGTTAAAAGCAGTTTTGGTCCCCACAACGTCTGAAGTTAGTCTCACCAGGTCACTTCCCCAGCAGTGTCCAAAGAAAGGGACATGCCTCCCCCCAAACCAGCACCACTGGCAAGTCATCTAGCAGCCAGGGGTTGCTACACCCAGGACGGAAAGGGTAACAAGATGCGTTTTAAGGAAGTTGCGTGTAAATCATCATTTGATAAAGCAGCATTTTAATACAACAGATTTTCTCTATACAAAGTAATTTATTGAAGAAGTTCCTTGGAATGCCTAATTTTTCTTAGGCTTTAAAGTTCAGATGAAAAAGGTTCCGCTTGAGTTCCCACACGACCACTACCTGTCTGTACAGGACACATGGTCCATGAGCAGAGGACCCTTTAAATGTAAAGCACTGCATAGAGGAAGGCTGCTTATATCAAAAACTCTACTTTATTCTGAATTTAAAACAGTACTTTTAAAACACAAAAACCACTCAATTCAAACAGAATATCGCATTTCACAAAATTGATGACTTCTGAGCAATATTTTTCTTACAAAGTCTGACGTCCACTTGCACGCTTGCCTATTATACCATCATGGCTTTACAACAACTATTTTAAGGTATGAAAAACCAGATTAAAGGCCACCTTATTTGTAGGACCAATGATACTACTAACAAATGTCCTGTTCTCCAACTATCACATCACATTTCTAAACTCAAGACACTGACACATCACTGATTTAAGATGGGCTTTTGGAGACTAGAGAACAGCAAAAGAACAACTGCATTAAATGTACACCATTTAAGAAACATCTAGATTTTGGAAATGCTAAAATGTTTGAAATTACATTAGGAAAACATAAGATAAAGAAATCACTAATAAATAATGAGAAAGCACCCGGAAATAATTTTAATGATGAAAAAAAATTCTGAGATCTGTTTCAAAACAATGTGAATACACCTACCACTTGAAGAATGGCTAAAATGGCAAATTTTATGTACTTTTTTTTATCACAGTAAGCAAGTTATCAAAAACAAAAAATAAAGCATATAACTTAAGAATGAAACAGGACTGACATGAATGAATAGGATTGTACTTGTGTTATTTATTTGAAAACCTACTTTTTGTTGTAAAAAAGGCTCTTCTAAGTCCAAGTGCTTGGTGGTGCTGACGTTCGGAAGGAGTACTTTGACTTAGGGCATAGAGCACCCTGCCTCCAGTTGATTTTTACTAACTGAGGAATCACAGCGGTTTTACATACAGCTGTAGAGTCATAGAATATTCACCAGCCACGGCCTTTTTAAGTGTCTCTAGATGCTTCCGGCACTTTACTTTCAAAGGCAGGACTGTTTATTAAGTGGTCTTTGCTGCATGGTCCCGGTAATTCCCTTTTCTAAGGTGCAGCCTTCACTTTTATGATTTATGTTGGACCCATATAAATTTACATAAGAGAAATCTTGGAGTAAAATAGCTAGTTTTCATTTAGCAATAAAAATAGTAAAAGCCAGTTCTATTGTATTCCTTTTTATGAAGGTTAATTTTCTTTTTTTAACTGGTGATAAAAAATTTAAAGTGTACAATTCAGTACCGTGAAGTACTTTCACAATGTGCCGCTACCATCACTGTCCCTTTCTTGTTCTATATTGAGTGTTGTTCTGGGTTTGATTTTCTGGTATTTTATTTATGTCTCACGTGTTCACAAATGAGACTGTCCCACAGTTTTCATCTGTGTACAAGCCGCATCACGTAGTTAATCCCAGAGTAGAACGAGTTTTCTTCTCCCATACTAAGGATTACTTTTCATCATGTAAGAATTATTTGTTCCTTGAAAGTTTGTTAGAACTGACTCTTAAAGTCTCATAGGTAGCTGTCATTTTAAAATTAGGAAAACCTCTGATCAGCTTTTTAGTTCCTTGCACATTAATCATCTATTCCGATTTTCTCCCCCCCTTTAAGTCAGTGTAGAAAATTTAATTTTTCCAGAGAATCTTCTGTTTCATCTTGATTTAAAATGTCATTGTTATTAGTTATTTCCCTCTGCTTGTGAAATGTTTGCTTTTCATATCTTTGGACTAATAGGCCAGAGCTTAGTCACTGATTTTTTTATTTTGTTTTATTTGCCTATAAGCATCAACTTTTTAATTTTGTTAAACCTGCCTGATTTGTTTTCTATTTTATTAACTTCTGCCTGCCTACCTACCTTCATCTTTATAAGGAGAATATCTATGAGAGCACAGACAACACACTTATTTCTAGCAAATGTGGAGAGGCAGACTCAGAAGAGTTCGCAATTTTACCATGCAGAAATGAGAGCTGATTTTCTTCTCTGTTTCTTTTTAATCTTTGTATTTCAGACTGAAAACAGGGTAAGTATTATATCCTGTGTTGTCACTTGATTTATTTGAAACAGTTCTGAAGACACAGGCTCGTAAATAAAGGCTTTGAATTTCAACCAAAAGATAGCAACCCCCAGTTATCAGTATCCTAAATGTTCTCCAAGTTGAAACAACAAATAATTTACCTCAGTCTTTGTACCCAGTTGCTCATACTTACCTTGTAAACTTCACTGAAACCTCCTCTACCCAAAAGATGCAACAACAAATATCTGTCATTTAGCGTTGGATGATCTTTAAATCTGTGGAAACAGGAATGGGTAACATCCCGAGGTCAAGGACAGTGCAGTCTTCCAGATTTGCTAAATTCCCTGAGTCTGTCACAGGGCCCGCCTGTGATGAGCGGGGCTGACAGTCTGCAATCAGCACCAACTCAGCTAATTCTGGGAATCCTGCGCAATCCTGCGCGCGCGGCTCGGCTGGGAGAGACGACTCCCGCGAGCAGCACGAGCTGCGGGCCGTGAGGCACGGGCGCCTCTCGGGCACAGCCACCAAGCACCACGGTGGCCTTTCTGGCGCCCCCTTCGGGCCCTGCTACGAAGCACCACCAGGCCCTCCCGGACTGTACCATGTGTTCCTACAAACTACTTCAGAGGCACAAGTCCCCGCCGCCCTCAAACTACCTGCTAGAAAATTCCAAAATATTTTACACGGCCTTACAAAAAGGTTTGATTACAAAGTGAGTCGGATGTTTGATGTGCATTTGTTTTCTTTTTAAAGAGAGGAAAAAACATCTTCAGGAAGGAAGAAAGAGAAGGAGCGAGTTCATTTATTCCCTGTTCCACGTGGCCCCAGGCTGTGTACCTGGGTCCCTGGGCTTTAGGTAAAGACTGGCAGGCTGTTTCTCAGCCGCCGGAGCCACAAGGCCGCGCCCGTGTTCTCTCCTGAAGACACGAAGTCTTCAAGAAGCAACTGTTTTCCACATATAGAATTCCACTTGTGTCATTTTTCTTACAACAAAGAAGTAAGAAATTCTGGCGAAAATAACTAAAGATCTTTCCACCTAGTTCCTGATTTTTAAACATCCTGAATATAAATCCTGAAATTATTTTGATTTTTGAGAGGCAGGTCTATGAAGAAAGACAATATTACTGTATAGCTGTTAGTTTTGAAGTAAGATTCCAAGTTTAACTCTTCAGTCACACTAATTATGGGTCCCTGATCAAGTCAACTTAATTTCTCAAAGCCTGTTTGCATTGGGTTATCATGAAAACTAAGTGAGAGAACATAAGGGCACCCAGCACGACGTCTGACACAGCGAGTGTCAGTGACAATAAGTGCTGTTGCTTTAGCCACTTTAGAGAAAGAAAAGCCCATGGCTCACACCGGTCAAACAAAAAATACAAGCTGTGCCCAGTCAAAACCAAAACAACAAAAAACCCCAACACACTGAAAATTCATGATTCAGTCAGAAAAATGTGGGAAAGAACAGATTATAGAGAGAAGCCATTTCCAATCTTTTAAACGATTCATAAACCAAAGTCAGTATTTATCTACAATTAAACTTAAAATGGTCTTGCTTAAAATGTCAACACTTGAATGGTCATTAAAAGTCATTCTAAAACTGGGTGTCATTTCAGCCCAATACTCCTTCCAAAAAACCACACTGTCACCCACACTTTCCTTAGGCTCTGCAGTTAAATATGAAGAGACAGTGCATCAGCCAAAGTTGCTGCTGTTTTAGAGACCTCTATTCAAATAAAAATGTTGTAATATACATACAGGCATATACTTAATAAGTAAATCTAGTATTTTTACATACTTCAACTAAAGTAAATCATCATTTTATTCATAAAACCATAGCATACCCTACACAGAGCTAAATACATTGTGAAATCATTTACCAATTTTATATTAAGCAAAACCATCATTTCAGACAATTTAATTAATGCCAGAAAGTGCTTAGCAATCTCCAACCCAACACATCCCCGATTTGCTTACTGTGAATTATCTTCATTATGTATCCTTTTTAGTTCCCTGATATGTAGATTTCTAACCCTTTCTAGCCTTTCCAGCTCTGCCTGGATCTCTGCTTCCTCCTAAAGCGAAAAAGAAACAAATAGCTCAGAAGACAGCAATCTTTTCAGAACCTCATTTCAAGAACAACAATACACATTTCTCTGGTAAAAAGTGAAATGCATGTAATAATTTTTACACAAAAATCAGGTTCTCTAATTCTCTCTGTGTGTACGGACTACACTTCGTGCCGTGAATTCCAGTGATTTAACATGACCCAGGACACTTGGCAGGGAAACACAAGCTCCAACAGCGACTTGTTACACGCTTACTGGCTGCACTATCCTGAGTAGCATCCACCAAAAGCGCATGAGCTGATGAACTTAAGATCAATCTACATGCAGGGGTACTTGACGAACACCATCAATAACAAGTTCTACAGATGTCCTGGCATTTTAATATGACTACAAGACGTTCTCTTGTTAGGTAATTTAGGAAATAAGAGCTACTATATGATTTAAAATATAACAAGTTTTAATAACAATTTCAGAACCACTGTATTGTAGATTTCATTTTTACTGTCAGACTGACCACTTATCAAGCTTTACAAGGCAAACACAAGTATCTAACTGGTACATGACTGGTAGGAAAAGTACTCTCGTTGGGTGGCCGGAGCTGACTTGAAAACGGAGACACGAACTGCACCACCAGAGACTACAAGACGTGACTTCCTGGCTGCAGCCACAGACCTGACCACACTGTACCTCCTCCCCAGCCTGCACGTTTCTGCAGGTACATGCAAACATGTCAATTACTTTATACAGCATTACTTTTTACAAATGCAGTAACTTTTCTGAAGGCTGCAATACCAAGTGTTACCCAAAAAAAGTAAATAAAAAAGAGTGCAAGAGGTGACAGCTAGTACTCAAGATTTCACCAGGTAAGCAAAACTATTACATGTGCCCAAATGACTAAATGGCTTCAATACCAAATGTAAATAAAAACTGCATTTTTCCAGACATATTTTCACATTATATTTACCTTTTTAAGATGACCTAATCTAAGTTTGAAGATTTCTTCTTGTTCATGGTATTCTGCTAATGTTAACCTGGAAAATAATGGTAGAAATTTTAGTAATTTATATTAAATCTTTATGTGCCTATTTAAAGGGAAATGGCAACGCATGCTTTACAATATGTACAGTCTCTTAGTTAAAGTGACTAAAAGACAGCTTGGAACAAGCCACATAGCCCTACGTTTGAGTCCAGGGTCCAGAGGGAAACAATTGTGAACAACTGAAAGTAAAAATAAAACACTTCTTCCTCCTGTCTCTTCCTGCCCGTCAACTTGCCTTCATTCCTGCCTGCACCTTGCCTTTAAAAAACAAACAAAAAACTGAGAAACACAATTTTTGTATTACTTATAAAATGATTGTCCCACACATTTCTTCAGATGAAAATCCACTAGGAAAGGTAATCAAAACTGTCTAAAATGTTTTTAAAGGGAATAACAATAAGTCAATCATTCTTGTCATTATAATAATGAGGATAAAAACCAGCACAGTGCACAGAGCCCAGGATCTGGAATAGGAAGACAATGATTCAAAGTACAACTTAGGCTACTGGCCACGTGGCAACTCTAAGGGTCAGTTTTCAGAAACTCGGCATGTAATGACACCTATTTAACAAAGCTATATTGTGACTATTAAATTAGAATGTGAAAAGAATCTATCAATGATTAAATGCGATTTTCAACACAATTTCCAAAGGGCTGACTGACTTGATGGGTAATCACTGTCATATTCCACCTACCCCAACTGCAACCTCAAATCTCAAGAATCAGCATGTAAGAAGCAGGATTTTACTCTTCCATATCTTCCTTCTTCACATTCCAGAAGCACACCTATGTACTTAGAAGTTTTAGATGTCACTGTTTGGATATATTCTAAATAGCAGGAGGAAAAATAAACAGCTATCCTATCAACCAGGAAGGACTACAAAATAGCCTTCAAGGGAGGGTCTGACTCAAAGAAAATAAAAATAATAAGAAATAAACTCACTAGGCCTGTGACACCTATCTTTCTTCACAGTTTCAAATATATCCATTACTCTACACAACACTAGTACAACGGAGAGAAATGAAAGATTATACCTAATTCTCTCTGCCTGAAATAGGTCCCAATACCAGAAAAGGATAATGTGACTCACTACAAAACTCCAGAGAATTGTTTCTGGCTTCTGGCCAAAGGAATGAGCCAAGCCACAGACACTCTAATTAAAAACTGGACTGAAGGTCTTCCAGCTTGGATTTTACACAGGACTCCAGATGGCAACTGCTTATTGACACACCACTAACCTGGCGTGAATTCTAATTATCCTTCTTAGGCAAGGAAACAACCTATGGCTTCTTCATTACTCCTAAGACAACGGTTTATAGAGTATCATTAAATACTTCTCAAGTAACGCTGGAGAAAAGACCCATCACAAAATAAAGGAGTCCCAGAAGAAGACAATGATGAATAAATATGCACAATTGCCTGAAGTTTTTTGTTTTTTGTTTTTTTTTAAGGAAATGAACAGGCAGGAATGAAGGGGAGCAGGAAAGCAGACAGGAAGAGAGGAGGAGAAAATATTATTTATTTATTTAGCTGTTCATCTTGGTTGTTCCCTGCCCCGAAATGCAAACCTGGGTCCTTAGGATTTATGTGGACTGTGCTCACTGGAAAGCAGTGGACCTAATGGCTACTCCAGCAGCGTGTGCCCTGAAGAATCTTTCAAATCAGGGCTTCCACTTGAACTTTTTGAAAGGAACTGTTTTTAACTTAGAAACTAGTTTTTAAATATTAAAAGTTATAAGAATGAAGATGTTTTCCAAACTATTCACAGTGCATACTTCTATTACTACACTAAATTATTATTAATTTATCCACCCCTCATGTCCCCTAAATAAACTGTAAGCTCCTAAGTATTGAGCTGTATCCTCAATGTCCAGAAGAGAACCGAACACATATACAGACTTATTAAACGACTGTCCAGGAACAAGATTCCCAACACGTGAGGTATGTGTGTAGCATGAGGATTGGTGTTAAGTTATCTTTCTTACTGGAATGAAGATAGATGAAGTTCTGGTATGTCACAGACTTTTACCAATGGTGTAATATAAGCATTATTATACTTGATATAGATTATGAATTATTAGGTTTATGTCAACTGATATGAAAACATAAAACACAAAAGATATATTAGTAAATACATTACAAAATATCGCTAGTTCTTATTTATGGTTACCTTTAGACCTAAAATTTATTTTCAGTTAAAAACCTCCACAATGATAGTTTTAGAAAAATTTGATCTGTTATTAAAAAAGCCACTATAGATACACTGTTTATAACAGCATGATTTTCTATGAAAAAATTTTTAATTTCAAGTAACTCAATTAAGAAACCAACCTCATGGCTACCATCAATTCTTTAGAAATCGCCTACACTATTATCTGTAGATCATTTTTTCCTCTTTATGGAAAAACTATTTACAAACATTTAAAGACTAGTTTGGAAAGCCTCTTGAAGACAAAGGTGACAGGTGAAATGTCTTCAGAGAGCACGCATAAGAACTATTTTAACAGGTGACAACGTGCAGCTTTTCTTTCTTGCCGATCCTGTTAGGCAGTTTTGCCCATTTGGCAAAGTACGGCCCCATAGGTGATTTACATCACAGTCTGTTTCTGTAAATAAAGTTTTATTAGTTTTATTAGAATACGGCCACACCTATCCATTTATGATATGTCCACGGCTACTTTCGGATTCCAGTAATAGAGTGGAATAGTTTTAAAAGTGACCTGACCCTCTAGCTTCCAACACCTTAAGTATGGACTGGCCCATCACAGAAAAAGTTGCCAATTCCTGTCCTAGAGGAAGATTCTCTAAGAAGTCAGGAATTCACTAATCAATAAGAGACATCTGACATGGGGTGGGAATGAAGAAGCAAAGCATCTGTGCTCAGGATACTCTACCCATCCTACTCAAGGTAGCTGTGTAATAACTGTTGATTGACAGCAAAAAAGATGACTAGACTTCAATTTAAAAAACTAAAAAAAAAGCACTGTGAAGTCAAAATTTGGCTTATTAGGGAAAAGTCCTCATTCTAATTTACTTTTTTGGCTTGCTCCTAAGTTTGTGACTCTTAACTAAGTGTTCTATAGACCGGTGAAGAGCGTTCTTCAGTCTCAAAGAGCAGCCAGGCGTCTCCATAAGATAGTATCAACACACCGTAACTAGAGCACACCTAAGAAATGATGTCATATGAATACAACACTGTCACCTTTGTTATGAGTGGACAGATTGTGATATCAAATTATGTAATATTATTTTTTCCTTGTCATTCAAAATTTCCTTAAGAGTGTAAGACTAAGAAAATGAGTTAATCTTATATAGTTTCTATGAGTTGAGCAAATCCACTAATATAATTTTAAAAAAAAACCTTAAGCTCTATAAATCTCCAATGTTATTCATTAGGACATTGTATTTTGCCAGAGTGTGGTATCTCACAGTTCACACCGAGAAAGAACTTACGTTTCATTTTCAGCTCCATTGGTTTTGCTTTTCCGCTGCTTCTGTTCAGTGGTTGCTGGAGGGGCCTGTCCCATGGCAGGAGGTTTTCGCTTAGCTAACATCTTCCGCTGTCTTTCTATCTCTTCCCTCTGTGAATTTATCCTTTCCTGTTGCCTAGAAATAAAAGATGTTGCACAGAGAAAGGTTATTAAAGAAAGATTTAATGAATCTTTAAAAAAACAAACACACACATTTTTGTCACCTATATTTGATAGAAAAAATAAGCCCATTTAAATTAAGCAGAGATCTATCTGACTGTAGCTTCAAGTTGGAAGAGTGATATAATTGGTGATAAGATTTTTTTGAATGAGTGTACTTTAGGACATTAGTTATGATTATTCTCAAAGAAGGAAAGTAGGCAGGAAAAAATAATGTCAAATTTCTACTGTAACCTCATTTTCTGACTCAAATAATATTCTGATTCCTTTTTCATAGTTAAGAACTCTCCAGTAGAAGCCCATTAAAGATCTACAATTACCTAAGAAAAAAAGCACAAAAGGTTCCATATGCCCTTTTATTTATTTTTTTTGACTCAAGTGTCCTCAAATTACATCTAGAAAGAAAGTAAATTTGTAAGATGCTAAACAAAGTTAAAAAGGTCTCCTTTCGAACGTACTCTAGTCTAAGTGGTAGGTTACCACCCTGCAGTTTACTACCACTCACTGGTATGGTGAAATGTAAACTAAGTTTTTTAAAACAAGTACATTACAGAAAGCACAATGAAGTCTTACAACTAATAAAAACTCCTCTAGGGACTGGCACATAAAATGACACTTAAAATGAATAAAATACACACAGATACTTCAGATATCTACCTAGCATCATTACCACTACATTATTTCCTAATTGAGTTTTTCTATAATACACTAGTTTAAATTTGGAGTCAATAAAAAATATCAATAAGAAGAAAACTCATATATTCTATCACCTAACAGATAGTAAGGCTTATAGATTTGGTATATGGAAATATACCAAGATTTGAGATTAACCATTTAGCAAATGCAATCAGTAAACCACCTGTCATAAACAACACTCAAATGCTAACTCTCTTCTTCCCTACCAAGCCTTCTCCCTATCTTTTCTTAACCCAACTTTCATTTTTGGAGAATAATGCAATCTAACTTTTTAAAGGCTATTCTCAAATAAAATCTGTCTTAACCTCATTCCTGAACAGTCAGTCTCTTGACCTTTCCAAGATTCAGTGTATTTTTCTTGTAAGAATAACAAGACTATACTCCAGGGTAGATGCCCGTAACAACAATTTGTTATCCTATCTGTAAGGTCAATACCATAAGCAAGTTAACCTAATCAGAGGACTGCAAATAGAGACCCAATCACTTAATACAATTCCCTTGGCTTCAAGATGAGTTAGGTCACTGATTAGGTACCAATTTTATGACAGAATGGATTTTTTTAAAGGAAAGGCACTGGCAGGAATGAAGGCATACAGCCAGGCAGGAAAAGAGGAGGAAGAAGCACTTTATTTTTTTATTTTATTTAGCTATTCTTCTTGATTGTTTCCCCCCCCGATCTGGGATGTGAACCCAGGTCCTTGGGATGAATATAGATGGCTCCAGTCAAAAGTGGCTGACCAAACCACTAGTCCACAAGGGTGGGCCAGGATTGTTTTCTTAATTTCTTTTTCTAATTCATTGTTTATATTCTAAATTGCATATAAAATATTTAGATAGATTTTTTAAGCACTTTACTATACATGTTTACAATTTCTAATAGTTACTTTAGTAGAGTCTTCTGAGTTTTCTACATATATTATCATGTCATCTATGAATAGTGAATTTTCCTTCTTTTTCCATTTGAAATCCTTGTGTTTATTTTTCCTGCCTAATGGCTCTGGCTAAGAACTCCAATACTATAATAAATAACAGTGATGAGAATAGGAAGGTTTATCTTCTTCCTAATTCTAGAGGAAAAGCCTTCAGTTTTTTACCACTGACTATGATGCTAGCTGTGGACTTATTATACATGGCCTTTGTTATGTTAAGGTTCATTTCCTTCTATCCCCATTTTATTGAGTTTTTATCATAAATGTGTGCTAAATTCTGTCAAATACTTTCTCTGTATCTACTGATGACATTATTTCTGTCCTTCCTGCTATAGTTTCACTTTATGAATCGATCTATACACAGAGCCATCCTTGCACCCTTGAGATAAGCACCACTTGGTTCTGAAGTATCTTTCTTTTAATGTGCTGCTGAGCTTGGTTTGCGTGTATTGTGTTGTGGATTTTTGCATCTATGTTTATTAGATACAGTGGTCTAAAGTTGTTTTAAAAATGACATCCTTACCTGCTTTTGCTATCAAAGTAATACTGACTTCATGTTTGAAAGTATTCCCTCTTATCTAAATTTTTAAGAGTTTTATGAAGAATAGGTAATAAATCTTCTTAAAGATCTGGTAAAACTCTCTAGTAAAGCCATCTGTTGTTGAGCTTTTGATTTCTGAAAGAATTGATTATAAATTTCATAGCATGCTTTGTGATCAGTCTATTTAGCTTTACTTTTTTTTTTTTCTTTTAAAGGAAAAGGTATAGGCAGGAATGAAAGCAAGTAGGCAGGCAGGCAGGAAGAAAGAAGAAGAAGCAGCATTTCATTTTTGAATTTTTATTTAGTTGTTCACCCCTCCCCCTCCCCGGGCCGTGGCCTGCACTTCTTCAGAGGTAATGACCTAACCACTACTCCACCAGGGCACGCCTAGGTTTACTTTTCTTTTTGCAATCTTGGGAGGCTGTATAATTCCAAAAATGTGTCCATTTTGACTAGATTGTGCCATTAATCGTCATACAGATGTTTGTAATAGTCTCATAATCCTTTATTTCTATGGTATCTGTTGTAATTTCTATTGTTTCTGATTTTATTCAAGCTTTCTCTTTTTTACTTAGTGAACTATATTTGATTTTCTGATTTCATTTTTAAGTATCTTGAGGTTTGCCTCTTCGCATAAAACTGAGTATGGCTATGATTGCCTGGTGTGCAGCTGCCTGACCCAAATTATGAGTCAGGAGTTTCTTATACACAGAGAACTGTCTTTTGTGAGGATATCAGACTAAACAACTAAAGAATTTTAATATCTGCATTAAAATTGAGATTCTATTAAAGCAAAACTTCAGAAAATAAAATGACTATAATTAATAGACAATAGCCAGAAATAGCTATACCCAAGATAAGAGAAATCTGTTCTTTTTGTGACTTAACACCATAAGAAAGTGCTATTCACACAGAAGGAAAAATCCTGGTTAGGGGTCTCATTTAGGCAGTTCCAATTTCTCTCATCTGAAGGTGCTACACCAAAGCCATCTTTTGTGCTGTAACTATATAATACTTTCTGAAAGAAGGAAATTAACCTTAACATAAACCACCTAGGCATCAGGCTACTTTGTAAAGTAAAAAGAGAAAATAGTTACTATCAGTAAAAACTAATCAATATCTTATTTAAAAAAAAAATCTACGCAATATAGTTTTCAAAATACTGCTTCTGATTCTAAACAGGCTTTGGAGATATTTTTTTCTAACCCCAAAAGTCTGGTCTACCCCTGGAAGTGACATGGCACTTCCAGGACAAGCAGCACAAACTGGTCAGCGTGCTATGGGATGCTGTCATACCTCTGTGTCGAAGCCACTTACACTGGCCTGGTGCACTTCTGCTATCACCAGTCACCTACTTAGATCTCAGAGTGGACGCTGCTCTGAGCCTCTGGAAACTGGCCTGACTCAAGAGGCTTTGTTTTTCTTACAAGGTACAGAAAAGGACTATGAATACTCAAGGTACCTTTGTGATGCAAAAGCCTCCCTAAATCAAGTTGGAGGTTAATGCATCACATAAAGACTACTACGGTGTAAACCAGAGACTAGTTATGACAAAGTACTGTTAGCAACATCGATATACTTTTCTTTCAGGCTTAAATCTGTCACTTAGGTTTTAACAGTATCAAAGAAGTTCTAGGGCCTCCAATTAAAGTTTCATAAGTTATTTCCACAAGAAAAAGGTAGGAAAGGCAGCACATAGTGATTTTCAGATGAAAAGTTTGAAATGTCATGATTAAAAAAATTCAAAATCTCAGATGGAAATGTTCTAACAAATAAAACTAAGTAAGATATACCAAAATCTGAAGATACTAGGTCCTGAGGTAACAGTAGCTATTCACAAGCTGGAATTTTAGAATTTCAACAGTTAATTTCCTCCTTGGAATAAACAACTGAATGTTTCAAATCAAAGTTATGACTCAGGATTTCCAAGGTGCTGACAGGCATGGACAGGGGCTGGTCACCAGCCTGAACACTGGCTCACCAGTGACACCAAGTCGTCGCCGAAGACTCAACGTGTCTCCTTAAAGAGTCACAGAGGTAGCGCCTGTACATTTCTTCAAGGGTTTTATCTAGTTTTATACCTAACTCGGGAAATTCTTCTTTAGGTCCTTATACATTTAATCTTTCTGTGGACCCAGAAGAAAATGCTCTGTCAACTCCTCATGAAATCCATTACATAAGCGAAAATTAATTAAATTAAATCCTAGAGTTTTCTTCCCTTGCTTCAGCAATTCTGATTCTTGTAAGCTTTAACGTAGAACTTGGTTTATTCCTCTGATTAGTTGGACCATTTTTTTCAGGACTTCACCTCATTTCCTACATTTCTTTACATATGTAACTAAAATGGAACGAAAAGGTGACTGCATCACTGTATTATTAAAGACTACAATTAAAGAAAACACAGAAAATCCAAACTAACTTCACTTCTGTTTTTTAAAGTTACTATTTATTGAGGTAACTGCTTTACAAAATATAAACCTATATATGCAGAATCTCCATTTCTTAGACACATGACAACACACTCTGCCCACCACCAAAACAGTGAAGTTCTTCACCGCTGTCAAATGAACCACCGCCATCACCTGCCCCCAAGCCCATCCCATTCCCTACTGGTAACCTCAGTTCTATTGCCAATGTCTAGGGTTGGTTTGCTTAGTCTGTTCCTTTGCCTTGTATCTTCACATTACACATTATGAGTGAGTTCATCTAGTATTTGTCTTTCTACTTATTTCACTTTTCCATTTAATAATCACAATTCACTTACTTGATAAGATTCTGGAAAGCATAACCATCTGTCCACTGCTCAGTGAAAGAGGCCCCGTGTCGGACAGTGGTAAAGTGGCCCAATCTCAAGCGATCTTGCATGCTCTTATCTCTACATGCCATCTTCTCTTGTTTTGACTTAGGAGAAAAGGACAAATAGAAAGCAATTTCATTTTACTAATTGAACTCAGAGATAGCATTATGTATAGTTTTGTATACAAGGAGCTGAAACTACACTGACTTCAGTGTATATTAAATTTTATAGAAATTGTGTTAACATATAGATTATTTGTCATGAAAGTAGAAAAGCTGCTATCATTTCTATAAAATTAATTAAGTAAAAGATTCAGCAAAGTTCTCTGTAGTATCTTTGATATCAACAAAATAATCTATTTCAATGTATCAATGCTCCCTGTCTTTTTTTTTCTTTTTTTAAGGAAAGGTACAGGCAGGAATGAAGGCGAGTAAGCAGGTAGGCAGGAAGAGAGAAGAGAAAGAAGCATCTTAAAATATTTAATTTTCATTTAGTTGTTCACACCGATTGTTTCCCCCTGGGCCTGGGACTTGAACCCAGGTGGGTGTGCCCTGTTTTTTTAACAGCACTCCAAAGATTTCCGCCAAAATAACCCATGAGTCTTATATCAAACCTTTAGTTTGCAAATAATTTAATTAGGAAGTACTGTCATCTTCCTAAACAAGCACCAGGGTTATAAAAATTAAAAACATTTTCTTGTGGCGAGAGCCACAGCCAAATAAACTCAGCTCAGGACAAGCTCCACTAGGTCTCCGTCACATCATACTCAAAGCGGTGCACAGCCCACACGATCACTCTGAAGTGTGATCCAGCGTGCATGCAAGAAAGAATTCCAGTTCGAATTGTAAGTTGAATCCTAAGGGCTTGTTTTCCAAAAAAACCCTACTTTGAGCATCTTAGGACAGAGCTCAGACCACCACTATTAACCGCTCACCTTTTCTATAAGGAGTTTCTTGCTCATTGTCACACATCGATTTAATCGTTCTTTGTATTTCTCTAGCATCTTCTGCTGTTCATCAATCTGCCTTCTCAAATCACAGTTGGCCTTCAATGGAAAGAAAATTTTTTAATTAGCTCCAAGGCAGACAGATGAAAACAAAAACAGTTTTAGGGAATCCAGAAATTATTTCTGTTGTTAAAGCTAAAGCAAAATTATAGTTCACAGAGGTGAAAGTAATCGTCTTAAGAAAAAAAAAAAAAAGGCGAATACTTCATTCCTTTATTCTCTCTTAATAAGCTTACCATCTATTATTATAAATGAATTCTACCACTAGAAGTGGGTATGTTTCTCTACTGACTGTATTTTACTCCTCCCCAGAGTAAGTTATTGCTGAATCTAATGTCACCTAAGTCTCAATAAAGCACAAAACCTGCATGAGTGAGATGTTTACAGCTACAAAGAGTAATTTAAGCACTTAGATTAAATACTCACAAAGGGTAATTAAGCATTTATAATAAAAAAAATTAAAGAATTTTTTTCTTTTTTTAAAGGAAAGGTGCAGGCAGGAATGAAGGTGAGGAGGCGGGCAGGTGGGACGAGAGAGGAAGACGCATCTGTATTTACTAGTTCACACTGCTTCCACCTAGACCCAAGACTCAAACCCAGGGTTGTGGGGGCTGAGTTCCTTTAGAGGCGCTTCACCAACGCTGCTCCACCAGGGTGTGCCTAGAATTTTCTTTAAAACCACAAAATGTTCAATTATTCTGTGTTTTCCTATTTGCATTTATTTCCAAAGACAAAAAAAGCTTAAGTTTACACAAATGTTTTCTTCACAAAGAAGCCACGCATATCAGGCTGGCGTAAAACAGAGCTAACAAACAGCTGAATTTAAGGTTCTAGGCTTAAGAAAGTCAGAATGTAAATACAGTTAATTTAGCTGTGGTCAAAAGGATGGTTTAAATATTTTGAAGAATTCAAGTCTCTTCCAGTAACAGAGAAGGGGAAAAAAAACCATTAACCAACGGTCTATTTTGACTTAAAACTCCCAAATTTATTGTGTCAAAAGATTTCAACTCTTTTGACAAATATATGCTACTTTATAGTAACTTGCTTAAATTATGAACAAATCTGGTATTTCCCAATTAAATGACATAAATGTTTCCAATACAGTAAGAAATACAAATGGAAGACATTACAGCACAATCAACTGCTGATTCTTCAGCTTCAGTTTTAAAGTGGCCCATGAGTAACAGCTTCCATCTCCAAGTACTACTCTTCTCGTAAGTATAATTTCTACCTTCTAGTTTTTCTCACAGTTTTACAGAGCACATTATCAAAGGCAAAGTGCAAGTACATGTGGGTAAACATGACTATCTAATTCGTACCAATAATCTACCAGCCAAAGATTACGTAACATTTCTGTGAAATTCAATCTACTTCTGGAAGGTGCGCATAACCTTGAAATCTATAATCAAATTTATGGAATCAATCTCTGGTAGCTGATTTAAAATTTTAAGAACTCTAAATTTTTGTGATTTCTTAACATTAAAGTTTTTGTGTCCATGTTTAAAACAGCAATTGGCTAGCAGTTCCTGATGCAACCTTTCCCAACAAATCACTAAAATCAGAAATACAAGTTCTAACTGGTTAACTGGGGCAGCTGTCCTCCTCATCTTCTGTTGTGAAGTATCCCTTCCTTTGAAACTGCTCTACATTAAAAGAAAGACGACCACCTCAGGAAACGAAAAAGTTGAAGGCAAGTAGCACGGAGTAAAGGGAGCATACTGTTTCTTGAAAATGAAAACAGATATTTGAAACACAAAGAATGCTAAATAAGGATTCAAGTTTTTCAAACTTCATCTTCTCAATCTTAAGAGTCAGGCAATGGAGGAAAAGACGAGCTGACTGCTTTCAGTTTGGCTGATCTATTCTGGATAAAAAACCACCGGTAATGGAATTAAGCTAAAAGCTTTTATACTCAAAATACATCTGTCTACAAATCTTGACAATTCAACCAGCACCCAAGGGAACAAAAACGGGAATAAGAACAACTCCAAGCAAATTTATATACGAACAATGAAAAATGAAAGATAGGTACTGAGTCCAAATGTGTCTCTCATTCAGTGATGGAGAAAAGGAAACACGGCTAAGCAAGAAATCTTTCTAAAAAAGCAAAGGGAACAGCAATTTGAAATTTTTGAAAATTATTTTCCCACAGAAATCAAAGAACATTTTAGAATACTGCTATGATGTTCTACAAAATGCAAAAGTACAGTATCTATGAACTAAGAGTTCAAAACCATAAAGAATGCATAGGATGGAATAAAAAAATTCATTAAATAAGGAAAAGAGTGGGTACATTTAAAATAGCAGGAACAGGTGTGACCTGGTGGCTCAGGCACTAAGCTGGTGGCTGGGGCATGGCCATGTAAGGCCCAGGTTTGAGACCCAGGGGCAGGGAAACAACCAAAACGAAATAAATGAATGAGAGTGCTTTCTTTATTCTCCTCTTTCTTCCTTCCTTCTTTCCTTCCTCAAAATACTTATTCCTCTGTTTCTTTTTAAAAAAAGAAAATAATCCTGCTGCTAAAAAAAATAAAAAATCAGTAATAGAATAAAAATTCACATAAGCTTCAGTAAATAGAAAATAAATGAAAAATTAAAGTCTAATTTTAAAGATTAAGAAGGGGCAAACATATTAAATGAGACATAAAATTATAGACAAAAAAAAAAAAAGCACAACAAAACAGCAACCAGAGAATCAGTCTATAAACCAATATAAGATGGAAAAGGACACTAGTTAAACATAACCACACATTCTCAGGTAAAAATAAAGATGTGTCCTAGCAAATTTTTTAAATATAAGCATAAAAGCTGGGCAAACAACTAGTCATCGTGGAAAAAAGATTCCAGTGTTTGTACCTTTTATCATGGACTTCTCAAAAATATTACACGTTAGAGAAAGCACGCCCTGGTAGAGGAGCAGTTAGGTCCACCAGCTCCTGATGAGTGCAGTTCACATGTATCAAAGGACCTGGGCTCGCACTCCAGGGCAGGTGGGCACAATCACGATGAACAACTAAATAAAAATAAAAATGTTTCTTTTCGCTCTCTTTCTGTCTGTACCTTTCCTTTTTCTTTTTTTTTATTTTTAAGAAAAGCTAAACACATTCCTGAAGAAAATGTACCATTTACCTTAGTTAATGGAATTATGGGTGTCATCTCTTTCTGTATCTTCTAAATTTATTATAAAGACCATGTGTTACTTTTATATTGAGAAAACCACACATATTTTAAAAAATTTAAAAGAATGGGTTATTTGTACCTCCCTAAAGCTCAGCCACCTAAGGCACAAGTTATGATACTAAGGACTTGCATTTTGAGTCCTGGGACTAGGAAAAAAATAATTACGGTAAATTTTCTGGAAGCATTGTTTAAATTACAGATTATTATTTTTTTTAAAGGACAGGTGCAGGCAGGAATGAATGTGAACAAAGGCAGGTAGGCAGGCAGAGAGAGGAGGGAAGAAGACACACTCTTATTTTATTTAGTTGTTCATCCTGGTTGTTTCCCTCAGCTCGGGACACAAACCCAGGTCCTTGGGATGATGTGGACTGCGCCAGGGAGAGGTAGCTGAACAAACGACTACTCCACTAGAACATGCCAGCTTAGCTATTTTTAGTTTCTCTTGTAAACTGAAAAACTTTAGATGAGTAAGTTCAGATTCCCTCAGATTGAGAAAAAAAAATGCAAACACTTATTTAACTTTGTTATTTGGCTTCAGTAATTATCTCTATGATGTACATGTAATCCAAATATAGGTAAAATCAATCAGTGCTTGTTATAAAACCTCTTAGCACATTTTAATACTTACTCTTAACAAATCATCTATTCTTCCCTCCTTCTTCTCTAAGTCAGAATTCTTACTGTTTTCTAGTGCAGATATTTTTTCTATTGTGAGGTCAGACTAGAGACAAAGATAAAACAAATTTAGGATTAGTCTTGAAATATATGTCATCATACTTTTTCTCATTACTTTTCGGGGGGGAAAAGAGCACTTGTTAATAGCCTAGAATTATATGGCTCAAGAAATTAAATAAGCTTTCCTCATTCCATTCTTTTAAGCCTTATATTTTGCTATATCTGCACTTCAAAAACACATTAGCTCTCTAATAATGAATTCTCAAACTACTATACATTTAGTAATACAGAAATATACAACTCTAGAAATGAAAGTAACTTTGAACAGAAAAGGAAGTGAAACAAGACTCTAATGTCTAAAGAACAAACATGCCACCTAGTGGCAACAAAGAATGATCAAAAGGGAGAGATGACATTTTTGAATGCTCAACGGTCTATCCAAAGCTGGAAATTTAAAGAAAATTAAAATCTGTTCCTGAGGGATTCAAGAAATTCTCCTGGAACGCCAAGTATCCTGCTTTTAAGGCAACAAAGCGCCAAGAGGCTTCAGAAAAAAACTCAGCGTACTACTTGACTAGCTCAGTATCACAAAATGGAGAATATATCCATTATCCTTCTCATATGTTATTTCTGAATGCTCACTAGATCACCTAAACGAAAAGTTCTGGAAGACTGTTTAAAGGGAAATTGTGTTGGTGGCCACATCTTGACCTAATTTAGTTAGATCTTGCCAAATAAGCAGGTACAAGAATAAATTAACTCCTTTCATAAAGGAGAGAATTAACTAATATTCATGGACACCTACTACTAGTATTATCCTCACAAGCATTTTCTACACATTGTCTGAGATAATGAGACTCAACCACTTTTCACAGATGATTTGTTCTCAAGATAAGTGAA
Organism: Solenodon paradoxus; assembly: GCA_004363575.1. Classification (NCBI taxonomy): domain Eukaryota; kingdom Metazoa; phylum Chordata; class Mammalia; order Eulipotyphla; family Solenodontidae; genus Solenodon; species Solenodon paradoxus. The sequence continues at coordinate 13,218 of RJWH01006079.1, read as the reverse complement.
AGTTGCGGAGTCAGAATTTGAACCCAGCCTAGAGGTCACCTAAACAAGTGCTCTTCCTCAACGCCATCCTACAGCATCAACATTTCTGCTACAATACACCAGAAAGGTATGAAGACACTTGGAAAAAGTTTAAATACTTCTAAGTTCCAGATATAATACACACAAATAATGAGTCAAAATCCAAGAAATAAAGGGAAGGTAAAGAGATAATTCATACATTTTACATATGGTTAGCATTTATTTCATTTCTAAGTAGGTCTTTCCCTGTTTATCCATCATCAACCTACCTGGGTCTGTCTGTGCTGGATGGAAATCTGTTTTTGGGAGCTGCAGGAGTGCTCTGTGTTGCCAGATCCTGTAGAAGAGGGGCTGTTTTGCTGAGCCTGTAATAAAGGTATGTCATCAATCATGAGTTTTGCATCTTTCTCCACAAACTCTGTATGAATACAAATGATTAACTCTATATAAAACAAATCCTTTCTGACCAAAGTCAGAAGTCAAGGCCATGCAACAAAGATGAATTCAAAACAATTCCAATGAGAAGAGCTAGACATCAGGTGGCCTGGAGTATGTTCTTGTAAACAATTTAAGTACCAAATAATCATAAATAAATTTAATTAAATTAGATAAAATTAAGCTATTCCTGTAATAACAAATCCTCTTCACCAATTCAATGCCTTTATAGAAAATATGGAAGATACATCCAATGTACAAGGGATGCTTGTGAGTCCAGACAGAAAGAACTGTAAAGTACTAATTAGAATAGTCTCCAAATCCAAAATTACCCTCCTTACACACACAGTGGTCCCAACATCCAGGATGATTTCCAATATTCACAATTATTTGCAGACTGATTTTTACATCATCTGGTAAGGACTTCTAAAGTATTTTTAATCCTTAAGATTTAGGATTTAATGTAACTCAACTATTCAGGAATATACAGCCATTTTACTCCTAGAAGTCCTTTTACAAGCAAGACTACAGTTAACAACAGTATAAGGCATCACGGACTTAATTAGAAATCTCAGATATGCTGAGGATTACAGGTTAACAGAAAAATAAATAGTACCACCATGCATCAGAGAATGCAGTGTGCTCACATATGTGAATTTTTTGAGACATCCTACATATTCCTCTAATTATTTTGCTTATTCATTAACATATTAACAATGGCATGCCATTATCTATTGAGCAATTAACACAGCTAAATGCTTCATTGCTTTGATTAAATATAATCCCTTAAAAACCCTATAAATTGGCTATTATTATTACCATTTATAAAGAAAACATAAATCAGTGCAAATAAGCATCTATGGGAGGTCACAGGGCTATTAAGCAGGGGATTAAGAATTAAGATCTATCTGTCCACAACAACTGCTCTTAATGACCACAGTAGATTGGCTTACGTTAAAACAGTTACAGGTACTGCATGAACAGCAAGCTAAATACTTCGTATATGCAATTATATTGAAGGCTCACAACAGCCTTGTAAGGTAGATGTATTATTTCCCCCATTCAACTTAGTTATTCGATGACTACACACTGGCTACGCCCCACGTCTAGCTACTGTGTTAGGTGCTAGGGACACAATGGCCACAAAAAACACATACCCAGTCTTCACACTGATTTAGTAAAATAAAGTTTACAATCGAAGAAAAAGTTTATTAAGCACTCAATAAATATCTGCTGAAACAAACTGCTAAATAAACACCCACAAAATAACTGCAAGACGACAATTCGGGCAAGTGCTATACAAGAAAATAACATAACCTAAAGATGCACCCTGGTGGAGCAGCAGCTGGGTTTGCCTTCATTCCTGCCTGCAACTTTCTTTTAAAAAAATAAATAAAAATAACATAACCTAAAGAATCAGGGATAAATTCCTTGAGAAAGTAATATCAGAACCAAGATTTGAAGGACATAAGTTGTCAAAGAAAAGGGATGACAGGGTCATTCTAGGGAGAGAAGGAGCAGAAGAGCTCCAGGGGAAAAGAGCAGACAGACAGTGGAGCTCATAAAAGCAAAAATTGAGGAATTGGTCTCAGAGGTTAACATATACACAGCCTGCAGCCAGATAACGGAAATGTTATTCACCTTCCTTTCCACACATGCCAAGCTGGTCACTCCTCACTGATTAAGGGTCATCATTATGAACCTCAAGTTATATGATATGAGCATTATTTCTTCAGTTACTATTAGTCTTACCATTCTCTCCTTTTGAAATTGGTTTGTAAATGAAAAGACCATATGAACCATACTCACAAGAGTCAATGAGAATCACATGAATGGCTAAAAGGCTCTTCTGCAAACTTCCATTCACATTTGCTCATATCTGATTCTAATTTTTCTTCTGGCAAACTATGGGTACTAGAATGTAATTCAGTGGGGGTAATTCCAAGTCAGGGCTTTCTATGAAAATACACGTAAAAACAGCACAAGGATGAGAGGTAAAATGCAAAAACTTAACTGAGCAAGTAGGATACAGGTCGGCAGGTAGTAATTCCCCATGCAAATGAAAACTGCACAAAATAGAAGGACTCACTGTGACAAGTTGAGTCCATGATAGAAAAAAATGCTCTAATTCTGATCATTTATTCAGTATTAATTGTGAAATTCTTGCCTAGTCCTGTGCTAAATATTGGAAACACAAAATTGAAAAACAAAGAGTGCTTAGGTCTCCAACATGTCTGTGATCACAGACTCATGTCCTGGGGAGATGAAAAGAGACATAGGCTTTGCTAAGTCAGTCACTGTAGTTGTAAATTCAGTCACATCTTACCTTGCAAAACATTCTCCCCAGACTTCAGTATTTTTGTTCCTATTATTAAAAGCATATTTGTTTCTAATTCATGACAACAAGAGTGGACGTTCCTAAATCCTACTGATATAGAGAGATACTTTTCTAATGAAATCATAATAGCACTAAGAAACAAGGATCGGAGAGTTTTTAAGAGCTTAAATTTTATGAAACATTCTAAAGTAGCTGGAATCAGATAGGGAAAATGAAATAAAGAAATTCATAGTTTAAACATCAGCAGTACAACAGGCTGAGTCTTTTCAAGGGAGCTTCTGCAAAGGTTCATATTGAGATATATGTGGGCAAACACCCGAAGTGACTCAGGAGATACTCATCAGACAGTAAAAGCTTATTCAGTTCAATAGGGAACTTCTTGATCACTTCTTGTATATCCTGAAGGACTTGGATACTATGGATCCTGACTCCAGGAAAAAGCACAAGAATAGATCTCGTTTTTAAATAAGAATAAAATAAAAAACAAACATAAGTATTTTAAAAGAAAAATAAGTATGTGGCTGTGGGGTGATCCCTACGTGAATATTGTAGTTTATGGAAAAAGGCAGAGGTACAGTATATGTTGTATACAACCGATAAACTGGAAGAATGCACTGCAAAGAGTGAAACTGTTTATCCACCAAAGTAAAACTTTCTTCCCTTGATCCTTGTCAAACAGCTGGTCTTCCTGCCTCCAGTTATCCGTACAGACATGTACAGACAGCATGGCCGGCCCTGCCGCCATTCTTGGGGAAAGACCATTTGGGGAGAAGTACTATGCTACTGCAGAGAAAAATCCATGCCAACAACTTATGATAATCCCCCATCCTTCATTCAGCTCAAGAGAAATATATATATATATATATATATATATATATTCAAGGAAACCAAAAGCACAAAAGGTAAATAATAAAACCTAACCCTCGAGAAAGCAGATAATCCAATAACAACAACTTTAACAATGAAGTATGGTCAGAGAGGGTCAAAAAGGATACTACATTTAAAAAAAAAAAATACAAAAGCAGCAAATAATATCAAAAATAAAATGATCAAAATTGAAACACTGAATAGATGAGATAAATAACAAAATGGCTGTAGGTAAATACAGATTTGGTGATCTAGGAGACAGTCGAGAAAACTCCCAGAAGATAAAACAAAGTAACTGTCACTGCAAAAAATGATCAAAACCATAAACAGCACAAAGGCTCCAAAACTATCTAATAATAGACTTTTCAAAGGAAAACGATCAAGCACCAGTAAAATAAAATTTCTCAGAGGTAAAAAGAAGTTTTAAGAATGAATAAAATCCTACTGTGTGATAAGAATCACTAATGAAGAAAAAAGACAAATGGGTAGACTTTACGAACAAAAAGGATTCCACAGGATCATCTCAACGAATGCAGAAAATGCATCCAACACCCACTCTAAAAAAAACTAAGCCAACTCAGAAGAGAAAATTTCATTACAAAGAAAAAATGTTCTCTCTGAAAAAAAATAGCTAATATAATACTTGTTATCAAAGATCTTATGTTTTCCCCCTAAGACAGGAACAGAGCAAGAATGTCCAATCGAATGACTTCTATTCAACAGTATACTAGAGGTTCAATTCAGGGCAAGTAAGAAAATAAAATTCAAAAGCATCCACATCAGAAAAGAATAAGTAAAACTATTTCTCTTGCCAGATGACTGGATTTTGTACACAGAAAGTCCTCCAAAAAACTATTAGAACCAAAACAGGAGTCCAACAATGTTGCAGGATATAAGATCAATATAAAAGCATCATATTTCTAAATTCTAGCAATGAGCAATCTGAAAATAAAATTAAGAAATTCATTCTATTTATGATAGCGTCAAAAAGCACAAAAACTCAGGAACAATTTTAACAAATGGAGGACAAGTTCTATACCCTGAAAACTGTCAACATCACTGAAAGAAATGAGAGACTGAAATATGGAAAGATATCCTCATGTTCACGGATTACAAGACAATATATTTAAAAGGGCAATACTCCTCAAACTGATAAACAGATTCAGCCCAACTGCTATAACTCCCAGCTTGGTTTGCTTACCATTGAAAAAGAAATTGAGAAACTAATCCTAAAATTCACCCAGAAATGTTACAGATCCCACAACCAAGGGAATCTTTCAAAAGAACAAATTCAGAGGAATCACAGTTCGTGATTTCAGAACTTCAATTTACAATACTACTTTAAAGCTACAATAATTAGCTCAAAGCTACCATAATCAATCCAGTGTGGTACTGACATAACGACATGCACACAGACGAAAAGAACAGAATTCAGAGTTTAGAATTGAGAGTTCGGAAATAAATCCCTTATGATTATGTCAACTGATTTTTAACAAGGATAACAAGACAATTTAATGAAGAAAGAATAATCTTCCCAAGCAAATGGTTATGGGACAACTGAATGTCTACATGCAAAAGAATGAAGCTGGATCCCTTCCCTCACACCATATACAAAATGGCTCACAGACTTAAGTGTGAGAAATAAAAGCATAAAGCACTCAGAAGAAAATATAGATTTTTCGTGACCTCAGCTTAGGTAAAAACTTCTTCGTCACAATATCCAAAAGCATAGGCAACAATAAAAAAAAAATAGATAAATCAGATTTCCTTTTTAAAACTAAAAACTTTTGTGCTTAAAGGACATCATCAAGAAAGTAAAACAAAAACCTATAGGAGAAAATATTTGCAAAGCATGTACCTGATTAGGGCCCGTTGTACAATAAGTATACAAAGACAATGATCACAAACACTCACACACACACACCCTGGTCTGTAAAACCAAACTGGTGATTACCAAAAGGGAAGGGGTGGGAGGTAAACAAACCACGTAAAAGGGATCAACTATATGGTGAAAGACAGAACTGCACTATTGGTGTAAAACTGATGTATGATATACAGATGATAATTTACAATGGTGAGTATCTAAAATCTATATGCTGCTATGGTGCAATGTTCTTATAATAAATTAAAAAAAAAAGGCAGCCCAATTTTAAAATGGTAAAAAGCTTTATAGAGACAATTTGCCAAAGGAGATAAAACAAACGGCCCTAAGCAACTGAGAAAATATGAGTTATTACTTCATACCCACTAAGGTGGCTATAATCAAAATGAGAGCTAATAGTGCTGATGAAAAGAACCCTCATCTATTATTGCTGATTCTATATAAATATATGTATGTTAACAAGGAAAGATCTCCAAATATGTATAGATAAATAATAGCAGGTAGCAGAATATTATGGGTTTGATCCTTTAAATGTTTCGAATTATACGGATACCTAAATTTGTTTTAACATAGGTTATTTGATCTTCTAAATCTTTAGCATTTAAATATCTAAATTGTAAAACTAGCACACTTAAAGCTTACAAAAATTTTAACTGATGGAGAAAGAGCATACACTTACTTATATTTTTTTAGTGTGAGCAAGAGTGAGCCTTCATATTAAAAGACATTGTGAGTTTGGGGTTAGTACCACAGCATAACTTAATTAATACAGTGCAGTGTAGTAGAGTAGTTTAGATCCTGTGCCCTAGTGGCTCAGGCATTAAGTCAGCAGCTGGGGCACAGACCATGTAAAGCGCAGGTACAGGACCCATGGCCGAGGGGAACAACAAAAATGACCAAGCAAATAAATGCTTCTTCCTCTTGCAAAAAAAATCATTGGCCTTGAATTAGTCTGGGGTCAAAGTCAAGCACGACCACTTATTAGCTGTCCCAGTTATTTAGTCTCTCTAAGCCTCAGTTTCTCCATTTGTAAAATGGGAATATGAATGATACCCACTCGGGGTTCATAAAATGGTTGACTTGCCTTGGAAAAGTTTGACCGTTCCTGAAAGACAGCTTCCAACAAGACCCAGCAATTCACTATTCAGTATACACCCAAGAGGAGTGAAAATGTACACCTGTAAATAATTTGCACTGAATGATCAGAGCAGTACTTTTCATAACCCAAAAGGGGACTGTGTCCAAGCCCTACTCCAGCAGGCGCAGCACTACTGACTCATCACAGGACAATGAAATCAGTTTCCCCGGAGTAACAGAGATGCTCAAGCATAGATGGAGACTGGGAAGAGCAGGATGGATGCCGGGGTGGCAAGCAGCAAGTTTGGCGGTTGTGAGAGAAAACGTGGAGAACGTGAGGCTGCACTATGGCAGTTCACAATTAGAGTTCACTTTAGTTAGCATTTACCAAGCATTTACCACGTGCCAGGCACTACCTGAACACTTTATACTTGCAAATGCATCTGAGCCCCACAATGACCTTATGAGGAGGGCATCATGAACATTCCCATTTTACAAATGGGGAAACTGAGAGGCTAAAGAACTTGGACAGCTAGTAAGTCAGCTTGGCTCGGACCCCAGTCCAGCTCCAGGGCAGCAGCTCCTAGCTGCACTGCCTGCGTTACATCCACGAGGCAGCGCTGCAGCGACAGCCCTTCCAATAGCGAAGGCTTCTTCCTGCTCACACTAAACACAGAATTACGCTGCTCTTCTCCGTCGGCTAGTTTTCGTGGAAGGCAGGTGTGCTACTTTTACAATTTAGAAGCTTATGTGCATATGACTTACAAATATCAAATTTCCTATATTAAAACATAAATTTATGTAATAATTTGAAACATTTCAAGAACCAATCCCATAATATTCTGCCACATATTTTTATTTATTGACACATATTTAGAGATCTTTCACTGTTAGCATATATATTCATCTTGCTTCTTTCCTCAACTGTATAACATTCCATTATATATGTGTACGAGAACTTGTTTAATGAGTGCTTTTATTAACTCATGCAACATAAAATTACCCTGAGTGTCTATGTGAGTAGATCCTATCCTGGCACTGAGATACAAAAGGGAACAAAACAAAGGCCTTGACCTGACAGAGCTTATGTTCCTAAGGGTTTCAGGAGGTGAGAGGCAGGGAGGAAAAGTCAGACAAATAAATAAATTACAGCAGGTCAGTCGGTGATAAAACTAAGAAAAAAGATGCAGTGGGGCAGAAGCGTTAGATAACCAGTCCCCGGGCAGAAAGCAGTTGCTATTTTATACAGCGCAGTCAGGACGGGCCTAAGAAGGCAGATACAAGCAGAGACCAGAAAGAACTGAGGAAGCAAGGCATGCTGATCTCTGCAGGAAGGACGTTAAGAGAAAGGCATCAGGATGCCAAGAGTCCTAAGCGAGAGCACGCCAGCAGCAGCAGCTGTGGAACAAGATAGGCAGCGGGAACGGAGCCCGATCAGAAAGGGAGACAGTAGTATGAGAGGTCACAGTGGTGCAAACAGACCATGCAAGGTCTCAGATGCCGTTGTAAGCAGGAGAATGGCAAGATTGGACTTACATTTCAAGAGGATTATCCTGATCAGTTGAGACAGAGTAAAAAGAAACAAAGATCTGGATTTGATCTTGGGATATAAAATTAAGAGAAGAGAGAAGAATGACTCCAAGGATTCTAGCCAGAAACAAGTAGAAGAGAGTTGACAATTATTGAGATGTGGAAGGCTGTGAGAGAAACTGGTTTGAAAGGAGGACAAAATAAAGAATTCAATTTTGTACATGTTATATTTAATATGCTTATTAGATCAAAGAGAAGATGAACAGAGGTAATGGACCACACGGGTCTAGAGATATAAACTTGCATGTCCTCTGCATAGAGGCAACAATTAAAGAAGACTATAAATGAGACTGAAGGTTAATAAAAGTCTGAAGACTGAGCCCTGGGCTACTCTGATATTTAGAGATCTGGGAAATGAGAAAAAAACTGATAGAGTAGAAGCAAAGAGAAGATCAAGTACATGGAAGAGTCATTAGTAAACATCAGAGGCGGTTATTGTGTCATGCTGGGTATTTTCTGAGAACTGATGACTGGATTTAGCAATGTGGAAGTCACAGATACCCTTATTCTAAGTTCCTCTGAAACAGCGATGAAGAGAAATTGCTTTCAGATTTTTACAATTACGAACAATACCCCAATAAACATCTTATGCAGTTTTATAAATGGAATTTTTGTACTCAAGGATATATAAACAGATTTTTAGACTGGTTCAAATAACTATACCAATTTAGTCAGTATAAAACTCTATGTGTAAACTTAATTTTTGCCAGTTTTGTTTCATTTTGTATTTTCCTTATAGCTAAAGCTGAATCTTTTTTCATGTTATTTGTCATTTGTCTTTTTTTCTGTAAAACTGCCTACTCATAGCCTTTGCCTATCTTTTTTAGAAAACGCTTGCCTTTACTGGTTCACATTTGCTGTATAATAATGCCGACTCTTTTTTCTTTTTTTAAATTTTTCTTTATATTACTGAGCTTATATCCTGGCTGGAACACAGAGAAGTAAAGAAAAACAGAACTCTACCAAAGCAACTGGGCCTTTGGTTTGTAAACTGTTCCCGTGTTCCTTCTTCAGACACTTTCAGACACTTCAGACATTTTCTCCTCTGTGCCATCTCTCTCTCACGGACACACTCTGGCTGTAGCACCTGCAATCCTCTGACAGCCTATATACCAGCTAAGAGGACGGAGTGGGTGGCCGTCCTTCACGTGCATCCACGGAAGCCTGCACGCTCATGCCTTCCATGGAAAAGAAAAGCTGCATCAGGGGATGAGTCTTGCTGGTAGAAATCCTGTATATTTAACTCGATGCCCATGCCACAGTGGACATTCAGTAAGTATTTGTGGGATGAACAAAAGGAAGTGAAAAAGCAACTGAAAAGGAGGTAGTTTTTAAGGCAATAAGAGAATAAAAGAATAAGTAATCCCTGGATTATCCTTAAAGTTCTGCCTAGAAGAACAATAACTAAGATCTAAAATATAAAAATGAAATGTAGACAAACATAGGCAAAGACATATACAACCTCTAAAACAAAAGAACTTTAAAGAAAAACTACAGGCGCATCCTGGTGGAGCAGGGGTTGGGAGTAGTCCACACAGCACAAGGGCCCAGGCTAGCATCCTGGGAATGGAGGTAACAACCAAGACGAACAACTAATAAATAAAATGTTTCTCCTCTTTCTTCCTGCCTGCCTCCACTGTTCCTTTTCCTTAAAAGAAATACTGCGTTCCTCATGCAAATTAGTCCATACTGCTCTCAGGCACACTATTACACTGGCCAATTCTCCCATTTGATGTTGTTTCCTTTGTCACCCAGAATAAAAAGTATACTATCTTCACACAAGAAGTTTCTCCATTCCTCTGCTAATTAAAAAACGCTTCTTCTTCCCCTCCCTCCCACTCTTAAAAAAAAAAAAAATTGGCGGGCCCTGACGGTCTAACAGTTTAAACCAAGTGTAGTCCACATACATTCCAAGGTCCCTGGTTCAAAACCCAGGAAGGCAGGGCTGGGGTGTGGGAGGACTGATGACACAGGACACACTGATGACCAGTGATGAACAACTAAATAAAATAAATATAGTGCTGCTTCCTTTTTTCTCTTCCTGCCTGCCGGTCTGATCGCCTTCATGAATCCTGCTTGTATCGTTTCTCTAAAAAAATTTTTTTATTTCAGTTCTGTTTTTCAAAAGTTGTATTATCTCCTTCTTGATGTAAAGCAATAATAACTGTAAGAAAGTATTCCAAATGATGCACAATAATACCCTAGTTTGTTTTTATTTCCTTAAAAAACCCACAATGTTCATGACTATTTTAAATACAGTTGCACACAGGTTAATGACTCAGAATCTACAGAGAAAATAAAGTGGAAACTTTTATTATAATTGGAGAAAATTACCTAGTAAGCGGGAAGAAAATTATATCAATGACATTAGCTCTAAAAAATGCCCCTACATTATGCTAAGTGAAATAATTCAAGAGAAGAAACACAGCAGATAACCTCACTTACAGGTGGAGATGAAGAGATAAAACAAAGGAACAGATGAAACAAAACCAACCCTTGGACACTTAGAACTAAACTGCGGTGATCAATAGGGACTGGGATGGGAGGGGACTACAGAGAGAAATGATGGCAGAGCCCACTGGACAATTACACGTGTGTTTGGTGGAGGGCAAGGCGTGTTAACATATATATGAGGAATGGGGAACCTACACATATGAGTAAGTTTAATGTGTAAAAATAAAAATAATTAATTAAAAATAAATGAATAAGACACCCCTAAAAATGGGAGAATATGACCACGGGGCTTTCTCTTGCTTGTATACTATTCTTGGCAACAAAAGGGTACCTGGTAGGGCACAGAAACTAAGAAAAGTAACAACTTTTGAGTCAACCTGCATTATAATATTCAAATTTTTGATTCTTCAAGGAAAGAGGGAGAAGTAAGATAAAAGGAGCAAACAGGAGGTAGTCAAATATTCCTAGAAAAAACAACCACAGCAACAGTGTAGGTGAACCAATTATCACAGCGGGGAAAAGGCTGGTAGGCACCCTATGGAATACCTGCCTGCCTGCTACAATGTACTGACTTGCAATGTTTTCAGTGAGTGACAGCCAGAGTTTGGAGATCTGATTTCTAAATGCATAAATATTTTGTTGTAATGGAATGTGATCTGCATTTTCTTTACTCATTGTTAATGTAAGATTGTATTTCCCTTCCCATGGTGTGTTCAGACTTCCACCAGTCTCTTGGCAGCTTGAACCCAGAGGGATTCAGTAAATACGAACCACTTTTAGAAGTGAGAGCTAAAACGTCCTCATCTCTCTACTGAAATAATAACCTGACTTCATCAAGGCGCGTCCAGGCAGTAAGGACCTACAGAAATGCGGTTTCAGCACTCACTGAAACAAAAGTGAAGCAGAGACCAGCTCCCCTCTGTGGCAGCTGCTCTGTGTCAAGTCGAGGCTTCGCTAGCATCACTGACATCAGCGTTGGCAGAGCCGACTGCTCCTCCGCCACCTCCTTTGCAGCACTGCCGTCTAAACCATAGAGTGGCTGTTCTACTCGCCGCTGGAAAACAGCAAAGAAAACAGACACGTTACAGAAGAAAGAGAATCTGATACTGCAAAAACATCCAACAGATTCAAAGAGCTAGCAAATATAGGAATCATTTTTTATAAATCTCTGAAAACAGATATGGGAAGCATGACGTTACCACTGATTATAACCTACTGATAAACCTGAGTTATCCTACTAAAATTTGGTAAAATTATATTCTAACAGTTCTATTACTTACTTAACACTTTGAATGTCACCAATTTCATAATACCCTCAATCCTACAAGCAAATATTACTTCTAACCTGTAGGAAAACAAAAATTAAGACACTTGCCTCTTAAATTATAAGTAGAACTAATTTTACTCAATTGTGTTAAACACATTTACGTCACAATCATTCAACAAAACTATAGAGGTTTTATTTAGTCCATGTGATAAGGAAAAAAATATGAGGCATAAATTTTGGAAAATATTAAAGACAAAAGGTGTCATTTTTGGATGATATAACTATTCACAAAGGAAACCAAGCAAATCAACTGAAAAAGAATAAATAAGAGTTCAATAAGATGGCCAAACACAAAAGAAATACACAAAAATCAATACCTCTCCCAGATACAAACAATTGGCTATAATTAGTCAAAACATGTAAGAAAAAGCAGACTCAAAAATTTTTTTAATCTATAAAATATTTGGAAAAGCAAACTTGAGAAATACACAGGTTACATATAAAGGAAAATGACAACTTCACTGAAGGACATAAAAGATGACCTAAATTCAATGTCAATCCCATGTGCTTGAATATTTTTTTTTAAGAGTGAAAAGAAGGAAGAAGTATTTTAAAAGAAGGAAGGAAGACAAGGGAAGGGAAGGATAGTAAAGGGAAGTACAGGCACCCTTATTTATTTAGGTTGCTTTTTCCCAGGCTTGGGCTTTATATGGTCTATGCCCCAGTCACAGACTTAACACCTGAGCCACAAGAGCATGACTAAATTCAAACTTATTACAGAGTCGAATTTCTCTAAAAGCCAATACTTAGGCTTATTTATCTAGGGTCTGTCTTATTCTCTTTTGGGATGTATGGAATTTCACCAATTCTGAGGTTCACTTGGAAAAATAATCAAAATTAGTCACATAATTTCTGATAACAATTATCAGGGAAACTTGAATTTCCATTAAATTATAAACAACAGCAACTAAATCATTATAATACTGGTACAAGGCCAACAGAAAATTCAGAAAATGACTCATACAACATGATATAATGAGATTAAAGAATACTTCAAATTAGTGGGAACTTATTAAAAAGAATGTAGGATATCTGTGTAGATATTAGAAGAGCAGATTCCTTCTTTATATTTAGAAATTATGAAACAAATTATGACTTTGTATTGTGAAGGAATTTTTAAACATGACACTAAAGGTACAAGACATATAGGATCACCTAATAATAACACAAAAGCAGGTAAATTATAAGGGGAAAAACATAGATATATTTTTGACTACCTAATTTTTTTTT